>SNQJ01S0080459.1:0-19413 GCA_010110895.2 Picea sitchensis | reverse complement strand
CTAAAAATAGAAAGTAAAAACTGTTTGCAAGATACAAGGAATATTTCCTCAAAAAGAGGTTGATCCCTGATTTTCCTCTGTTGACTGTTGATGATGTGTAGACAGCCTTCCAAGGCTAAAATACTCTTCTCCCATTGAGGCCAAGTCGAGTTGGCTGATGTGGCAAAATATCTTGCTTTTTTCTTCAAATGAAATTGCCCATATAACTTTGAAATCATTCTTTCCTTCATCATATATCAAAATTGACTACTGAAGTGAGTGAGATAATTCATAAGACATGCATTGAAAAAGGTTCCAAACCTTTTTATATCAAAAATCCTCAACCTGTGCAAAAACTCACTCGAATTCTGCACACACAGACTTTCGGTGGTTGACTGGAACAGTTCTTGGGTAAGTCATCCACCGAAAGCGCCTGTTTCGGTGGTTAATGAGCACAGTGGGGCTCGCCTAAACCACCAAATGTTGCACTTTGAAAACCTTTCAAAATTGCAAAAATGACTGTTCTGAAACTTCTTTTAACGTTCATGCTTTCTGAGATGCTGTAGTCTTTATTCGAGCAGACCTTCGAATTTTTGTTGACTGTGCTGGAGAATCTGTCACATCTATTATGGTTGTGGCCAGATTGGCCCAGGTGTCTAATCCGGTTTGTTCTTCTTCTGGAGATTCCAACTTCTTTAGCCTAAGCCTTAGAACCCTGAGTTGCCTATATAATTTCATGTTCTCCCTGATCAGCTCTCTGTTTCTCCCCTTGATTGAATCATGATTTTCTTTAAGGGTTTCATTTTCTTTGAATAGTTCAGCAACCTTCTCTATTAGATCTGTGTTTGCCTTTTTGATTACTCTCTCAAGTACTTCCATCTCATAAATTTCTCGCAGAAGCTTATTGATTTTCCTGGTCTTACCTTTCTGAGGTTTGCTAGATGAAGCTTCTGCTTTCAGTTGCCTGTGTGTTTCTGAAGGCATTGATGGAGGTATATCTGCCTTCAGTTCAGCATCATGTTTGATTTGCAGATTATCCTGTGTATTTTCCATCCCATGCTCTGAATCAGAGTCACTGTAGGGTAGGTTGAGAGGGTTTTTCACTATGACAGGGTTTCTCTCTTCAAGTTTTACTTTCCTCTTGGTTCCCCCCTTCTTGTTGGGTGTTGCCTTTATGGAATCCTTGGACATTGAAATCCCTTTTCTCCTCTTGTGACTAGTATGATCATTTCTGCTTCTGGATTTCTTTGCTTTTATCTCTGGAGGTCTTTTGGTCTCAAACTCATTCCAGAACAGGAAAAAACTCCATTCTATTTGCTTCCTGTATAGAGCTTCTTTGACAAGGAGGGTAATCAACCCCTGATGAGATATCCTGCTTGCAACTTTAGTGGGCTGAGCCTTTACCTATTTTTCCATTTTGGTCAGGGTCTTATGAAAGAAGTAGGGTATGTTTAAGGGTTCCCTGCCTATGAAGTGATTTAACAATTTAAAATGATAGTACAAAACTCTGTTATAACGCCCTTCACAGGTAATGTATACCAGAATCGCCTTCAGAAGGGTCTGCCACTTCGTTTCAAGGTATAACATAGGGATATCCTTCTTCCAAGTCAATGTTTTATGCACTGGCAACAGGTATGATCTGAATTCAACAGTTGAGGGTGAAGATGTTTTGAACCAGCAATTCCCTTCCCTAGACAACCCTGTGTATTCAGCAATAGATGCCTCATCTATTATGAACTCCTCTCTGCCTATTTTGGCAATCCTGCCATCGTATGAGAGGGCAAATGCTTCTGCAATTTGTTGGTGGAAGGTTGTTAATTTCTCACAATATGAGAAAATTCCGACCTGTTTGAAGCATTCTGCAACCTCTGGATGTTCCTCAAAGTACCACATACCATCTGCTTCTGACCTTAATGTAGGACCGGATCTTGACATAACTGAAAGCGAACTGTATCTAAAACTATAGTCAACCAGGTATTCGGGAAATAGAGGTTCTAGGAACTAAGGATATGGTCGATGAACAGACTATGAAATAGTTTGACAGGGCATAGGATTTATAAATGCATTAGAATATCGACCCACATTTAAACAACAGTCGGACAGGGAAAGCCGAAACTTCAACTTTTCGGGGGCAAATATATTTGTGAAATTTTTACAGAAAGAGGCTTACAGACTTACCCGATAACCCAATCTGTTTTCCTCGACTCGAGATGCTGGTTGAATTCGGAGCTACCATGCCAATTTACCCGAAAAGAGGGACCAAGATTTGAAAATCACGATTTATTGGAAAAATCACGTGTTGATAGTTTTCTCCAGTGATTCTCGGGCTCCTTAATAACACTTTGAGTTTTAAAATGAATGAATGACCTTCCAATAATAATGAATGTATCTGCCACTGAAGAGGAAGAAAAATCCGTGCAACCGTATTTAGCTATCACTGCTCGGTGCAGATTTGGAAATGATTATGCAGTGGATAACACGCAGGTGTTTGGAGCCTTTCGGTTGAAACCCACAAACGAACATCACCTCCCACAACGCAGGCTTTCGGCGGTTTGAACTTCTCATCATTGCAGCGAATTTTGACATCTGGCTCGTGCGAAAGCACGAGCCTTTCCTTTGCCTGTTCAAACCTTTTCGGTGGTTGCTTGCTTTTCAAATTGACCACTTATCTGACGAAACTGAACACTTTCGGTGGTTAATGAGCACGCTGGGGGCTCACCCAAACCACTAAAACCTGCTGTTTTTCCAATCTCTTGACCGAACCAAAACCAAAAATTTTCTTGAACTATAAAAACACAAAAGTAGCTTAAGCATGCGACCAATAGCCAGGATATCCTTTACAAAGTTTAACCGAAAGAACGGTTTTACTTTGGGAGTTAACACCTACCGTACTCTATCCTATCCTATCCTATCCTAGCCTATCCTACTCTAACTAGCCTAGCCTATCCTAGTCTACCTAGCCTACTCTATCCTAACCTACTCTATCATAGCATAGCCTAGCCTACTCTACCTAGCCTGGCCTAGAATAGCCTACTCTATCGTAGCCTACTCTACCTAACCTAGCCTACTCTACCTAGACTTCTATACCTAGCCTAGCTTACTCTATCCTAGCCTAGTCTACTCTACCTAGCCTATCCTAGCCTAGCCTACTCTATCCTAGCATACTCTACCAAGCCTACTCTCCCTAGCCTAGCCTAGCCTGGCTGACTCTACCTACCCTAGCCCACTCTGTCCTAGCCTAGCCTAGCCTAGACTAGTCTACCTAGCCTAGCCTACTCTCACCTAGCCTAGCCTAGCCTACTCTACCTAGCCTAGCATACTTTATCCTAGCCTACTCTAACTAGTCTACTCTACCTAGTCTAGCTTACGTTATCCTAGTCTACTCTACCTAGCCTACTCTACCTATCCTAGCCTAGCTTACTCTACCTAGCCTAGCATAGCCTACTATATCCTAGCCAACTCAAATTAGCCTAATGTACCTAGCCTGACCTACTCTATCGTAGCCTAGCCTAGCCTACTCTACCTAACCGAGCCTAGCCTAGTCTACTCTACCTAGCCTAGCCTACTCTAAACTAACCTATCCTAGCCTAGCCTACTCTATCCTGGCCTACTCTACCTATCCTAGCCTACACTATCTTAGCCTACTCTACCTAGCCTAGCCTAGCCTTGCCTAGCCTAGACTACTCTATCCTAGGCTACTCTACCTAGCCTAGCCTAGCCTAGCCTACTCTACCTAGCCTAGCCTAGCCTAGCCTACTATACCTAGCCTAGCCTAGCCTAGTCTAATCTATCCTAGCCTGGCCTACTGTACCTAGCCTCCTCTACCTAGCCTACTCTATCCTAGCCTAGCCTAGCCTACCCTAGCCTAGCCTACTCTATCCTAGCCTACTCTACCTAGCCTAACCTAGCGTAGCCTACTCTACTTAGACTAGCCTAGCCTAGCCTAATCTAGCTAGCGTACTCTACCTAGTCTAGCCTAGCCTAGCCCACTCTACCTAGCCTACTCTACCTGTCCTAGCCTAACCTAGCCTACTGTATCATAACCTACTCTACCTAGCCTATCCTACACTACCTTCCCTAGCCTACTATATCCTACCCTAGCCTAGCCTAGACTACTCTATCTTATCCTATGCTACCTAGCCTAGCCTAATCTAGCCTACTTTATCCTAGCGTAGCCTTCTCTACCTAGCCTACTCTACCTAGAATAGCCTATCTAATCTGACTCCATCCTAGCCTACTCTACCTAGCCTAGCCTACTCTATCCTAAACTACTCTAGCCTAGCCTACTTTATCCTAGCCTACTCTATCCCAGTCTGCCTAACCTAGCCTATCATACTCTACCTAGCATAACCTAGCCTCGCCTACTCTATCCTAGCCTAGCCTAGCCTAGCCTACTTCATCCTAGCCGTCTCTACCTAGCCTAGCCTAACGTACTCTACATAGCCTAGCCTAGCTTACTCTATGCTAGCCTACTCTACCTAGCCTAGCCTACTCTATCCTAGCCTAGCCCAGCCTAGTCTACTCTATCCTAGCCTACTCTATCTTAACCTACTCTACCTAACCTACTCTACTTAGCCTAGCCTACTCTATCCTAGCTTAGCTAAGCCTAGCCTACTCTATCCTAGCCTAGACTACTCTACCTAGCCTATCTTACTCTATCTTAGTCTAGCCTAGCCTACTCTATCCTAGCCTACTCTACCTAGCCTAGCCTAGCCTAGCCTAGCCTACTCTATCCTTACCTACTCTACCTAGCCTAGCCTTGCCTAGCCTAGCCTACTCTATCCTTGTCTACTCTACCGAGCCTAGCCTAGCCTACTCTACCTAGCCTAATCTATCCTAGCCTACTCTACCTAGCCTAGCCTACTCTATCCTAGCCTACTCTACCTAGCCTAGCCTACTCTAAATAGCCTACTCTATCCTAGCCGACTCTATCCAAACCTACTCTACCTATTCTAGCCTACTCTATCCTAGCAAACTCTACCTAGCCTAGCCTAGCCTAACCTAGGCTACTCTACCTAGCCTAGCCTAGCCTACTCTACCTAGCCTACCCTATCCTAGCCTACTCTACCTAGCCTAGGCTACTCTATCCTAGCCTAGCCTACTCTATCCTAACCTAGCTTAGCCTACCTACTCTATCCTAGCCTAGCCTAGCCTTCTCTATCATAGCCTACTATACCTAGCCTACTATACTTAGCCTAGCCTACTCTACTTAGCCTACTCCACTTAGCCTAGCCTAGCCTAGCCTACTCTACCTAGACTCGCCTACTCTTCCTAGCCTTGCCTAGCCTATCCTACTATATCATAGCCTAGCCTAGCTTAGCCTACTCTACCTAGCCTAGCCTGCCTGAATCTACCTAACCTACTCTATCCTAGCCTAGCCTAATCTACCTAGCCTACTCTACCTAGCCTACTCTATCTTAGGCTACTCTACCTAGCCTAAGCTACTCTATCCTAGCCTACTCTACCTAGCCTAGACTACTCTATCCTAGCCTACTCTACCTAGCCTAGCCTTCTCTATCCTTACCAACTCTACCTAGACTAGACTACTCTATCCTAGACTAGCTTACTCTAGCCTACTCTACCTAGCCTACCCTACCCTACTCTATCCTAGCCTTCTCTACCTAACCTACACTAGCCTAGCCTACTCTACCTAGCCTACCCTAGCCTAGTTTACTCTACCTAGTCTAGCCTAGCCTAGCCTACTCTAGCCTAGCCTAGCCTACTCTATCTAGCCTATTTTACCTAGCCTAGCCTTGCCTAGCCTACTATACTATGGCCGAGCCTATCCAACTCTGCCTAGCCTACTCTATCCTAGCATACTCTACCTAGCCTAGCCTAATCTATCCTATCCTAGCCTAGCCTACTCTCTCCTAGACTATTCTACCTAACCTAGCATAGCCTAGCCTAGCCTACTCTAGCCTAACCTAGCCTACTCTAGCCTAGCCTTGCCTAGCCTAGTCTAGCCTAGCTTAACCTAGCCTAGCCTAGCCTACTCTACTCCAGCCTAGCGTACTCTAGCCTAATCTACCCTAGCCTAGCCTACTCTACCTACCCTAGCCTACTCTATCCTAGCCTAGCCCACTCTAACTAATCTAACCTACTCTATCCTAGCCTAATCTAGCTAGCCTCACATACTCTATCCTAGTTCACTCTGCCTAGCGTAGCCTAGCCTAGCCTACTCTAAATAGCCTAGCCTACTCTATCGTAGCCTAGCCTACTCTACCTAAAATAACCTACTCTATCGCAGCCTAGCCTACTCTACCTAGAATAGCCTACTCTACCTAGCCTCGCCTACTCTATCCTAGTCTACTCTACCTAGCCTAGCCTACTCTATCATAGCCTAGCCTAGCCTAGACTACTCTACCTAGCCTTGCCTAGCCTTGCCTTGCCTAGCCTAGCCTACTCTACCTAGCCTAGACTACTCTACCTAGCCTAGCCTAGCCTACTCTAAGCCTAGCTTAGCCTACTCTAAGCCTAGCCTAGCCTACTCTGCCTAGCCTAGCCTACTCTATAATAGCCTACTATAACCTACTCTATAATAGCCTACTCTACCTAGCCTAGCCTACTATGCCTAGCCTAGCCTAATCTACCTAGCCTAAACTACTTTATCCTTTCCTAGCCTACTCTAACCTACTCTAGTTGGCCTAGCCTAGCCTACTCTACCTAACCTAGCCTAGCCTAGTCTAATCTACCTACCATAGCCTAGCGTAGCCTACTCTACCTAGCCTACTCTACCTAGGATACTCTGCCTAGCCTAGCCTACTCTACTCTAGCCTAGCCTAGCCTACTCTACATAGCCTAGCCTAGTCTAGCCTACTCTATCCTAGCCTACTCTACCTATCCTGGCCTATCCTAGCCTACTCTATCCTAGCCTACTCTACCTAGTCTAGCCTACTCTATCCTAGACTAGCCTAGCTTACTCTATCCTAGCCTACTCTATCCGAGCCTACTCAACCTAACCTAGGCTAGCCTTCCTTCTCTACCTAGCCTACTCTATCTAGACTAGCCTAGCCTAGCCTACTCTACACTAACCTAGCCTAGTCTATCTAGCCTAGCCTAGTCTAACTTAGCCTAACCTACTCTATCCTATCCTAGCATACTCTATCCTATCATAGCCTACTCTACTTAGCCTAGCCTATTGTTCCTGGCCTATTCTGGCCTAGTCTAGCCTAGCCTACTCTACCTAGCCTAGCCTACTCACGCTACCTAGCCTGGCCTAGCCTAGCCTAGCTTACTCTACTCTAGCATTCTCTTCCTAGCCTAGCCTACTCTATCCTAGCCTAGTCTAGCTTACTCTATCATAAACTAATCTACCTAACCTAGCCTAGCCTAGCCTACTCTACCTAGCCTAAAATAGCCTAGCTTACTCTAACCGGCCTAGCCTAGCCTAGCCAAGCCTACTCTACTCTGGCCTAGCCTACTCTACCTAGCCTAGCCTAGCATAACCTACACTATCTTAGCCAACTATCCTAGCCTAGCCTACTTTACCTAGCTTAGCCAACTCTATCCTATCTTAGCCTAGCCTACTCTACCTACATTATCCTAGCCTAGCCTAGCCTACTCTATCCTAGCCTAGCCTAATCTACCTAGCATAGTCGAGCCTACTCTACCCAGCCTCGCCTACTCTATCTGAGCTTACTCTACCTAGCCTAACCTAGACTAGCCTACTCGATCATAGCCTAGTCTAGCCTAGCCTACTCTTCCTATCCTACTCTATCCTAGCCTAGCCTACTCTACCTACACTACTCTACCTGGCCTACCCTAACCTACTCTGCCTAGCCTACTCTATCCTAACCTACTCTAGCCTAGCCTACTATATCATGGCCTACTCTACCTAATCTAACCTAGCCTAGCCTAGTCTATCCTAGCCTACTCTATCCTAACCTACTCTATCCTAGCCTAGCCTAGCCTACTATAACCTAGCCTACTCTATCCTAGCGTAGCCTAGCCTACTATAACCTAGCCTACTCTATCCTAGCCTATCCTAGACTAGAATTCTCTACCTAGCCTACTCTACCTAGCTTAGCCAAGCCTAGCCTACTCTATCCTAGCCTACTCTACCTAGCCTAGACTACACTATCCTAGCCTATCCTAATCTACCTAGCCTAGCCTACTCTAGCCAACTTTGCCTAGCCCAATCTACCTAGCCTAGTCTACTCTATCCTAGCCAACTTTACCTAGCCTACTCTACCTAGCCTACTCTACCTAGCCTAGCCTACTCTGGCCTAGCCTAGACTACTCTTTCTAGCCTACTCTACCTAGCCTAGCCTAGCCTAACCTACTCTACTCTGGCCTAGCCTATCTTATTCTGCCTAGCCTACTCTATTATAGCCTACTCCACCTAGCCTAGCCTAATCTATCCTATCCTAGCCTAGCCTACTCTTTCCTAGCCTACTCTACCTAACCTAGCCAAGCCTAGCCTACTCTACCTAACCTAGTAGCTTAGCCTACTCTAGCCTAGCCTAGTCTACTCTAGCCTAGCGTACTCTAGCGTACTCTATCCTAGCCTACTCCTGCATAGCCTAGCCTACTCTATCCTAACCTAGCCTACTCTACATAGCCTAGCCTAACCTAGCCTACTCTATCCTAGCCTACTCTACCTAGCCTCGGCTACTCTATCCTAGCCTAGCCTACTCTACCTAGCCTAGACTACTCTATTCTAGCCTAGCCTACTCTACCTCACCAAGCCTAGCCTAGCCTACTCTACCTAATCTAGCCTAGCCTAGCCTAGCCTACTCTACTCTAGCCTAGCATAGCCTACTCTACCCAGCCTAGCCTAGCATAGTCTACTCTGGCCTAGCCTAGCCTAGCCTACTCTATCCTTGCCTACTCTACCTAGCCTAGCCTACTCTACCTAGCCTACTCTATCCTATCCTAGCCTACTCTATCCTACCCTAGCCTAGCCTAGCCTAGCCTACTCTATCCTTGCCTACTCTACCTAGCCTGGCCTAGCCTAGCCTACTCTGTACTATCCCAGCCTACTCTATCCTAGCCTAGCCTAGCCTACTCTGTACTATCCCAGCCTACTCTATCCTAGCCTAGCCTAGCCTACTCTATCCTAGCCTACTCTATCCTACCCTAGCGTAGCCTAGCCTAGCCTACTTTATCCTAGCCTACTATATATAGCCTAGGCTACTCTATCCTATCCTAGCCTAATCTACCTAACCTAGCCTAGCCTAGCCTAGCCTACTCTTCCTAGCCTAGTCTGGCCTACCCTAGCCTGGCCTAGTCTAGCCTAGTCTAGCCTAGCCTACTCTATCCTAGCCTAGCCTAGCCTACTCTATCCTAGCCTAATCTAGCTAACCTAGCCTAGCATAGCCTAATCTACCTGACCTAACCTATCCTAGCCTACTCACCTAGCCTAGCCTAGCCTAGCCTACTCTATCCTAGCCTACTCTTCCTAGCCTAGCCTAGAGTAGCCTACTCTACCCTATCCTAGCCTAGCCTACTCTATCCTAGCCCACTGTATCTAGCCTAGCCTACTCTATCCTAGCCCACTGTATCTAGCCTAGCCTACTCTACCTACTCTATCCTAACCTAGCCTAGCCTACTCTATCTAGCCTAGCCTAGCCTAGCCTACTCTATACTAGCCTACTCTACCTATCCTACTCTACTTAGCCTAGCCTAGCCTAGCCTACTCCACCTAGCCTAGCCTCGCCTAGCCTACTCTATCTTAGCCTACTCTACCTAGAGTCGCATACTCTATCCCAACCTAGTCTACCTAGCCTAGCCTAGCCTACTCTACCTAGAGTCACATACTCTATCCGAACCTAGTCTACCTAGCCTAGCCTAGCCTACTCTATCATAGCCTAGCCCAGCCTAGCCTAGCCTACACTACTCTACCTAGCCTACTCTATCCTACCCTAGCCTAGCCTACTCTATCCTACCCTAGCCTACTCTACCTAGCCTGCTCTACCTAGCCAAGCCTAGTCTACTGTACCTAGCCTACTCTATCCTAGCCTTCTCTATCCTATCCTACTCTACCTAGCCTAGCCTACTCTATTCTAGCCTAACCTACTATATCCTAACGTAGACTACACTATCCTTGCCTAGCCTACTCTACCTAGCCAAGCCTACTATAGCCTACTTTGCCTAGCCCACTCTACCTACCCTAGTCTACTCTATCCTACCCAACTCTATCCTAGCCTAGCCTACTCTATCCTAGCCTACTCTACCTAGCCTGGCCTAGCTTAGCCTAGTCTGGCCTAGCCTAGACTACTCTTTCTAGCCTACTCTACCTAGCCTAGCCTAGCCTAGCCTACTCTACTCCAGCCTAGCCTATCCTATTATGCTTAGTGTTGGAGCCACCCTTGTTTTTTATCCCGTCACAATTTTCATTTCGATGTTGGAAATCATAAGATGGTTCTATTTTGCCCCTCTGAGAGATCAATGATCTTTAAGAGCTTGAGCACGCAAGCAGCTAAAATTTTTCTACCCTCGAAATAAGTCCTACATTTCGTAAGAATGTTCCCTCTTTTGGTTCTACTTCGGGATCTCGCAGGTCGGATACTATAACTCATGAATTCACACATCCCGAGTCACAAAACGGCGAAGTCGTTTTAAGCTCTCACTTAAGATAGTGACTAGGGTAGAATTTTTAACTCATGTTTAGACGTCGTCGGGGTTTCGCGCCTCGACGTTCGCCAAACCCAAATTTTTATTTTCACAGCCCCGAGAGCCGAGAACACGAGGTCCTTTCGAGATAACCCTAGTCAAGGATCAAGGGCAAAAAAACTAACCGTGGTTAAGATTTGTTCTCGGCGTTTCGCCACTCGGCACTATCATTTTCGAAAGTTACGGTGTTTAAAACCCTGACTCACGAAGTCGCGATGTAATTATAACATGATTAATTAATCACTTAATCCAAGATTACCTTCCCCTTAATTAAGCCTTGTTATCGCAGTCTCGCGGTTTCGCAACTCGACATATAAATCTCCTAGAAACTTATCTTCGAAGTTCCGAGTTGCGATACGGTGAATAAAATGATTATAAAATTAATTATGCTTCAAATCGCGATTACCTTTGATTAAACCAAATTCGATCCTCGCGGTCTCGGGAGTTGGAGACTCAAAATGTTAAAAGAAAATCCATGATATAACGAATAACGAAAAATTGATTAACGTTGGCAAGATTGGATTAATTAAGTTAAAACAAGATATATCCCGCGTCTCGAGGTCTGCACGTTTCTCGAGGAAGTCTTTTCTCTCCATACTCCAATTAACTGTTAAACCATCAGAAATTTATGACATTAATGGGAAACAGGGTAAATCTATGGATATAAGATCGATTTTTATGGCGAAAATTTAATTCTAAATATGATTGGACGGGCTTGTTTTGAAAGGTACAGTTTTTTCAAATATATGGAAGAGCTGCGTTTCATTATGCATTTTTCATAGCACATAGGACTCGTCACTTCTGAGTAAACTAACTTCTGCATGTATACGCAGTTCTATCGTAGAAGAGCTAAAACGCAAGTTTCAGCAATGGCTCCGTGGAAAGCAGCAAAGGCGAATGTCAAGGTTACAAGACAAGGCTCAGATATTGTCTCCGATACTTCACCTCGAAGTGTCGACTCGATTCCTAACTGGTCATTTGTTTCAGACATTCTACAATCTGAATTGGTGGATTATTCAGACGACTCCGACGGCAACGAAAAAGATGATCTAAACACCAAATAAAAAATAGTCGTCCAGTCCGAAATGCACAGAGTAGCAGCCCGACCACGGTTGTTTCCTTATTACGACATGGTCCAATGGGCGTTGGATCATGTAGACGTACCGACCAGGACTATCATGAATGAGAAGGGAGTCACTATAGGGACCTTTAGGCCCGAGTATATGCAAACCATGTACAAGCTACCTGCGACGTCCGAATACACATATGGCGCTGAGTTCCTGGAGGAATTCAAGGAGAAGGAGTGCACTCAGTATGATAAAACCATGTCTGATTTGATAAAGGATTGGGTTTCGCACACTACAAAATTCAGAGCTAATGACCAAGGCGTTTATTCAATCGCTTCATTGCAACCGCAGTATAAATATGTGGCCATGATGGCTTTCCGGTTATATGGGATAGAGGACACATCACATTTTTACCTTGCGTGGGTGCCTCTAATGTTTCGGGTCGCAGAAGGTTGCTCTTTTAACTGGGCGAGAATGCTTTCAGATAGTTTGGTCAATCGGGTCACAGAGTATCAGGAGCAGAAGGAGAGTGGGAAGGCATCATCGTTCTTCATGTCCGCGTATATTATGGACACAATCTGTTCTATGACACCATTTCCATTAATGAGCTGGGGCTGGACTCCGGTCAAAGACAAACCCATACATGTATACCATGAAAAGCTATGGGAAAACAAAGCAGAAAAGTTCACATATAAAAATTTTAACTGGGTGATGGTGCCCTTGCATATCGCCGTTTTTGGCCACCCACCACCTCGTATCTCGGACAACATTGCAACAAATCTGAGTAGCATAGCGGACTGGTACGTGAAAGCAGATTTTTCGTACTTCAGAGTTTTCGGGGCTTTTGTTCCCCCTCATGCATTGCCATTGTTCATTCCTAACAAGTTGGCTTGTCGCGAGGTCGCCCGACAGACAGTAATTGGCGGGGTGAGTAAAGAACTCAAAGGGTACTCAAAGAAGGTATGGCCGTCTTTTTTCGTTCGACTGAATTCTTATTCTTTATTAGATTTATGGCATGCCAAAGCCGAGGCTACAACCCTGAAAGACCTAAGTTTTGTCTCCATCGAATATAAGAAACATGATCCACAAAGGGTTGTGAGAAACCATTTAGCTAATTGTGGGCTCAAGAGATTTGAGCATGAGAATTCACCCCCAGATGATGTTTTCCGAGGGGTAAGGTCTTATGAAGAAGTTCTAGCCAGGATCCAATCCTTAGCACCCGAAGACACAGCCACTGTATTGAGATTCCAGGAACATAGACGAAGTTGTCTCCCCGCTGTGTTGCGAGGTGGGAGTCCATGTGTTTCCAAGACAAAATAGAAGGATGCTGAAGGTTCTGAAGATGCAACTCCTGACCTTGGAAAACACCAGGATGAGGAGGAACAAACGAGGAATCCCGAAGCGGAGGTGAAGACTCCGAACCCGCCAAGGAAACAGAATCCAGAGACAGAGGTAAAGACTCCGGACTTGCCAAGGAAGCAAAATCCGGAGATAGAGGTAAAGACTCCAAGACCGCCAAAGAAGCAGAATCTTGTCGATACTCCAAGAGAATCGGCAAAACAAATCAGAGAACCCATCACCTCGGTCATGCCCTTGCAGTCGACATAGGGAAATGTCGGTGAGGGATGGATATTTAATGAAGAACTGAGGCCCATAAGAGCAGAAGAACTCCCTCCGAATGAGTTTTTCTTTGATAAGAAGAGGAAAGTTGTAGTGAAAAGAGAGTTCTATCAAGAAGGAGGGTCTACTGCGAAAAAATATAAAATCATGACCGATGGAAAAGATAAGAAAAGTGACCAATTCACCACTGAAATCGCAGGAACGCTGGGAGCGTATGCTTCGGCAAATCAATTCTCAGTCAGACTTTTGAAGAACCAACTGAAAAGGAAGAATCGCCTAATCAGGACCCTCGAGGCTAGATTGGCCACAGCCTCGGAGAACACTAAAGGTCAGGCTAGCATGGAAATAGAACAGGCCAGATTGGCCGACAAAAATGAAATAGAGGTGCTCAGAGCTAAGCTTGAGCAAGTACAGTTGGTGGTCCGAGATGGCCGAACGAAAGCGATCCAACAAAAGAGTTTGATTGAATAGCTGCAGGCTCGGGTAGAAATCGCCGAGAGAAAAATGATAGACATCGGGCTATTTAAGTCCCAAGCGATCGAGATTCGGAGCATAATCTCTTCGGCACAACAGAATTTTCTTACCAAGGTAAGAGCGATTCGGGAAAACTGTCTGTTGGTCCATCAAGTTTCCGAGAACTTATCGGCTAGAGAAAGGGATGCAGGAGCAGCTCGGGTCGCCTTCTAGGAGGTGGTAATAGCCACTAACAACTGGGTTTCGGCGGGTACTCCCAGGTTCACCGTCTCGGAGCAAACCTGAGGAAATATTTTTTTGAAGGATTGGGAGCACAACATCGCCTTGGGCAAGGAACAAACCCAAAATATAACCAAATCCCTCGAAGAAGCTTTTAATTCTATAAACGGCGAGCTGCTGGGCATTGACAGCGGAGGAAATGTTGAAGCATTAATGCAAATGAATGTGGAACAGATCTCACTCAATCTGAAAGATAAGGAAGAAAGAGATTCGGCTGATATCTCTCAGATGAATGTGGTGGATATAATCCAAGTTGATAGGTACATGATCAAGCCCAGCGCACAACTAAGTGCCCTCGACATCATCGACGCACAAATGGAGGACAAGCTGCAGCAGTTGGCCTGAGAATGTTACTTTGTCGAGGCCAGTTGTCAAGCAGAACCATCACGGCTCATATCCCAGCTAGTGGAAAGATGTATCACCTGCATTGAGTCCGTGCAACGACAAACACCTGGCATCAAGTGAAGATGAAGTAGGAGAAATGGAGTAATTGCTCTTTCCTCTGTCATAACCGAAATTTTACGACTATTGAGATTCTACCTGCTTTGTAAAAAATTGTATAAATATACCCCAGAAAGAAGTAGAGAAGGCTGGACCCTTTTGTGTAATTTGTAATAGAGTTTTACAGTGAGAGTTAATACAAGCAGATCTGGAGATTCTCAATTTCGTCACTACTGTATTATAAGTTTGCTTTATTGTTTCTCATTTTCCATTTCATTTCATATGCATAATTGATGTGCTTTGTTATAATTTAGTACGACCACTACTATAACGGATGAATTTGGGTTTTCTATAAATTGTTTATTGTCTTTCCTCTGCACCAGCTATCAGCTGTGTAAGACCAATCTGCATTTTCAGAATTCTACATATATTCTTTGTTACATTGGTTATTTTCTTACATATTTTCCTCTCCCGTTTATGTCGTGAGATTTTCCCCTGGAAGGAACCTTACACTGTAAACAGCTCAATGTTTTTCTCACATCTCACACCTTTTATTAAAATATAATATAGTTACGGGAACGAGCCTTAGATTTGCATCCCTATTTTATCTTTGCAACCGTAAGTTCTCTTTCATAAGACCAAACTGAGACAACACTCAACCTTTTTTAAAATCTTTCCTACCCTTACTGTTCCCCCATGACATTTCTTGTACCAACTCAACCTAACGTTGAAATCGGACTATCGAATCAAACGCACATTGCCTTGAATCTCTTCGATTTCATTCTTAAAACGGAAACTAACCGGGCCGAACTTGAACAATCATGGACAACCATTGAATGAGACATAACTACCTGGGAACAGTTCGAAGCCAGACAACGCCAACAAAGAAATCTCCCTTAGTTTCCTTCTCCAGAGGTTGACATTTCTCCCTTCTCCATATTTTAACCACTTTCGGATGCCTTTACACTGTACTTTCGAGCCTTAAGTACAGACTCAGGAACAACACCTAGCCTACTCTACCTAGTCTAGACTAATCTATCCTAGCCTAGCCTAGCCTACTCTACCTAACCTAGCCGAGCCTAGCCTACTCTACCTAGCCTAGCCTAGCTTAGCCTACTCTAGCCTAGCCTAGCCTATCCTAGCCTAGCCTACTCTACCCTAAGCCTAGCCTACTCTAGCCTACTCTATCCTAGCCTACTCTTGCCTAGCCTACTCTACCTAGCCTAGCCTACTCTACCTAGTCTAGCTTAGCCTAGCCTACTCTATCCTAGCCTACTCTACCTAGCCTCGGCTACTCTATCCTAGCCTACCTACTCTATCATAGCCTAGCCTACTCTACCTAGCCTAGACTACTCTATTCTAGCCTAGCCTACTCTACCTAGCCTAGCCTAGCCTAGCCTACTCTACCTAGCCTAACCTAGCCTAGCCTACTCTACTCTAGCCTAGCCTACTCTACTCTAGCCTAGCCTAGCCTACTCTACCTAGCCTACTCTACCCAACCTAGCCTAGCATACTCTACTCTAGTCTAGCCTAGCCTAGCCTTCTGTACATAGCCTAGCCTAGCCTAGCCTACTCTATCCTTGCCTACTCTACCTATCCTGGCCTAGCCTAGCCTACTCTACCTAGCCTACTCTATCCTATCCCAGCCTACTCTATCCTACCCTAGCCTAGCCTAGCCTAGCCTACTCTATTCTAGCCTACTCTATCCTATCCTAGCCTACTCTATCCTATCCTAGCCTACTCTACCTAACCTAGCCTAGCCTACTCTTCCTAGCCTAGTCTAGCCTAGTCTAGCCTGCCCTAGTCTAGTCTGGCCTAGTCTAGCCTAGCCTACTCTATCCTAGCCTAGCCTAGCCTACTCTATCCTAGCCTAATCTACCTAACCTAGCCTAGCATAGTCTAATCTACCTAACCTAACATAGCCTAGCTTACTCTACCTAGCCTAGCCTAGAGTAGCCTACTCTATCTTATCCTAGCCTAGCCTACTCTATCCTACCCCACTGTATCTAGCCTAGCCCACTCTACCTACTCTATCCTAGCCTAGCCTAGATTACTCTACCTAGCCTATCCTAGCCTATCCTACTCTATTATAGCCTACTCTACCTAGCCTAGCCTAGCCAAACCTACTTTACCTAGCCTACTCTACTTAGTCTAGCCTAGCCTAACCTACTCTACTTACCCTACTCCACCTAGCCTAGCCTCGCCTAGCCTACACTATCTTAGCCTACTCTACCTAGAGTCGCATACTCTATCCCAACCTACTCTACCTAGCCTAGCCTAGTCTAGCCTACTCTATCATAGTCTAGCCCAGCCTAGCCTAGCCTACACTACTCTACCTAGCCTACTCTATCCTAGCCTAGCCTAGCCTACTCTATCCTAGCCTAGCCTACTCTACCTAACCTCCTCTACCTAGCCTAGCCTAGCCTACTCTATCCTATCCTACTCTACCTAGCCTGGCCTACTCTATCCTAACTTAGCCTCCTCTATCCTAGCCTACTCTACCTAGCCTAGCCTACTCTATCATAGCCTAGCCTAACCTAGTTTACTCTACCTAACCTAGCCTATCCTACTCTACCTAGCCTACTCTATCCTAGCCTAGCCTAGCGTACTCTATCCTAGCCTTGCCTAGCCTACTCTACCTAGCCTATCCTAGCCTAGCCTACTCTACCTAATCTATCCTACTCTATCCTAGCCTACTCTACCTAGCCTCGCCTACTCTATCTGAACTTACTCTACGTAGCCTAACCTAGCCTAGCCTACTCTATCATATCCTAGCCTAGCCTAGCCTACTCTACCTAGCCTAGCCTAGCCTACTCTTCCTAGCCTACTCTATCCTAGCCCGGCCTAGCCTACTCTATCCTAGTCTAGTCTAGCCTATCCTAACCTAGCCTACTCTACCTACCCTACTCTGCCTTGCCTAGCTTAGCCTACTCTAGCCTAGCCTACTATATCCTAGCCTAATATACCTAGCCTTGCCTATCCTAGCCTACTCTATCCTACCCTACTCTACCTAGCCTACCCTATCCTAACCTACTCTATCCTAGCCTAGCCTAGCCTACTCTATCATATCCTAGCCTAGACTAGACTACTCTATCTAGCCTAGCCTACTCTATTCTAGCTTACTCTACCTAGCCTGGACTACACTATCTTATACTAGCCTACTCTACCTAGCCTAGACTACTCTAGCCTACTTCGCCTAGCCTACTCTACCTAGCCTAGCCTAGCCTACTCTATCCTAGCCAACTCTACCTAGCCTAGACTACTCTACTCTACCCTAGCCTAGCCTACTCTACCTAGCCTAGCCTAGCCTACTCTATCCTAGCCTAGTCTAGCCTACTCTACCCTAGCCTAGCCCAGCCTAGCAAAGCTTAGCCTAGCCTACTGTACCTAGCCTAACCTACTCTATCCTAGCCTAGCCCAGCCTATCCTAGCCTACACTACCTAACCTACTCTACCTAGCCTAGCCTATGCTACTCTGCCTAGCCTACTCTATCCTAGACTACTCTACCTAGCCAGGGATGATTTTAAAGATGGAAATTTATTTTAAAATGTAGAAACCTTGGCGAATCTTACTAATCCTTCATATGCCAATTATAAATGTTTGGCGAAATTTTTGTAAAAAAATTCAAATTTCTAAGGATTTTATATAGTTTATCTAAACTTTTGGTGATTTTTAAGATAAATAATTTTTTCCTTTAGAATATGGGCGAATCATTTTTAGAATAGAGAATCTTTTTTTGGGAAAAACCATGGAAAATTAGCCCATGAGGAAAATTTAGCCCCTAAAATCATCCCTGTACCTAGCCTCTCCTACTCTATCCAAGCTTACTCTACCTAGCCTACTCTATCATAGCCTAGCATAGCCTAGCCTACTCTAACTAGCCTAGCCTACCCTACTCTATCCTAGCCCATCCTAGCCTACTATTTCCTATCCTAGCCTAGCCTAGCCTACTCTACCTAGCCTAGTCTACCTAGCCTAGCCTAATCTATCCTAGCTCACTCTACCTAGCCTAGCCTAACCTAGCCAACTCTATCGTAGCCTACTCTACCTAGCCTACTCTATCTTAACCTACTCTATCCTAACCTAGCCTAGCCTACTCTGTACTAGCCTAGCCTAGACTAGATTACTCTACCTAGCCTACTCTACCTATCCTAGCCTAGCCTAGCATACTCTATCCTAACCTAATCTACCTAGCCTAGACTACAGTATCCTAGCCTAGACTACTCTACCTAGCCTAGCCTACTCTAGCCTACTCTATCTAGCCTACTCTAGCTACCCTAGCCTTCTTTATCCTTAACAACTCTACCTAGCATAGACTACTCTATCCTAGCTTACTCTACCTAGCCTAGACTACACTATCCTATCCTAGCCTACTCTACCTAGCCTACCCTACTCTAGCCTACTTCACCTAGCCTACTCTACCTAGCCTAGCCTTGCCTACTGTATCCTAGCCAACTCTACCTATCCTAGACTACTCTACCCTAGCCTAGCCTTCTCTAGCCTACTCTACCTATCTTAGCCTACCCTACTCTATCCTAGCCTACTCTACCTAACCTAGTCTAGCCTAGCCTAGCCTACTCTATCCTAACCTACTCTACCTAGCCTAGCCTACTCTATCCTAGCCTGCTCCACCTAGCCTAGCCTACTCTACATAGCCTAGCCTACTCTATCCTATACTAGCCTAACCTAGCCTAGCCTAGCCTACTCTAGCCTAACCCACACTATCTAGTCTAGCCTACACTATCCTAGCCTAGCCTACTCTACCTATTATATCCTAGCATATCCTAACCTACTCTATTATAGCCTACTCTACCTAGCCTAGCCTGGCCTACTCTATCCTAGTCTACTCTACCTAGCATAGCCTAGCCTACTCTACCTAGCCTATTCCACTTAGCCTAGCCTACTCTATCCTAGCCCACTCTATTCTAGCCTAGCCTA
>SNQJ01S0080458.1:55016-71260 GCA_010110895.2 Picea sitchensis | reverse complement strand
ACCTCCTAGTCTCCTATATATACCAAGGAGACATTTTCATTTTGAATCATCTTGTACTTGAACATTTAAGTGGGGTAAAAGGAGGTTTCCCCCTCAAAGAGGCTTATTATATGAAATTATCTCTTTTTCAAGGTGTTCAGTACTTTTCCTGAGGTTTTTCTATGCTATATTGATGTTTGGTTCTTAACAATCTGTTTATAGCAGCTAGATATAAATGCAAGTACACCTCTATCTACTACATTAATATCCACTTCTTAATCTTTTCAAAAACATTTCAAAACGTGTAAAATGTGTGTTGCACTCCTCCCAACTGGTTTCTTATGATGCTTCTACATCAAATAACCATTAGACTTGAGTGGGGAGTTCATGGATTTGGTAATGGAATTTGTAGGATTTTGTTGGGTCGTCACACCCACAAGGAAAGCCTAATTTGATATTGACTTGTGGAAGAGCTTCTATAGTTTCCCCTAAGGATTTTATATAAAGAAGAGAGATCGTTGTGGCATAAAGGAGTTATAATAAGTGAGTCTTCACTTGTGCTTGGAGGCTTGGTGATCTCAACAAACAGAAAGTTTTCAAGGTGGTGAATCTGGCCCTGAAGAGAGAAGTAAAGAAAGTCACATGTGTGGAGTGAATTTCTCATACAATATGTTATTTGTAGGAGGATTAAGCATATATATACATGGGTTGCAAAAGGAAGAATCATGTATAGGGTATACACAATTTGAGGTAGAGAAAAAAAGATATGTATGCAGGTTTCCAGTAAGGTGAATCATGTACCTAATTTTCTGGGAAGGTACATATCCATACAGGATGACATGTGATGTCAGTAGGCTGTACAGGAGGTCTACAAAAAAATCATTGGTAGAGGAGATTACCATAATATTTTTTAGGTTTGGTTTTCTGATTTGTATGATTATTCGAGAACAAGGTTGTTCTCAGTTTTGGTGATTTTGGAGGACACGGTTGTCCTCAAATTTTGGTGATATTGTATTGGCTGGGAAGGATGTTTTTTCTCTAAATATTTCTAATGTAAACAAGATTACTGAATTGAAATTTTTGTCTCGTGTGTATTGATGATTCATCTCTAATATTTGTGTTTCTGCTATGTATGTTTTTAGTCAATAATTTTCAATGTAAAATTGTTCATTGATAACAATTAGGTTTTATTTTTAGATCACTAGGAAGCAATTTTTAGATATGAGAATTAGTCACATAGAGTTGCATGTGAAAATTGACATGGTATCAGAGCTTGGGATATGAAGAGAAGGGGATCATATTGAAACACATTTTTGGCTACAACATTGGAAGAGTGTTTTACTTTTTCTTGTTCTAGGAAGGTCAATATGGTGAATAAACTAAAGATTGAGGAAAGGTTGGAAGGGGCAACCAACTTTCAGGCTTGGAAGGAAAGGGTTCTAGTTATATTGGAAGAGAATGAACTCAAGGAGTATGTTGAGGATGTGGTTCCTATCCCGACTGATCCAGTAGATTTTTCATTCCACAAGAAGATGGAAGTGAAGGCCAAGTGGGGATTGCAAGGGTCCATGAAGGGCCACGTGATTTCACACATTGTTGAGAAGGAAACTTCTAAGGATATGTACGATGCTTTGGTAGGTATGTACAAAAACAAGAATACAAGAAGGATGCTACACTTGAAGCATAAAATTTAGATTTTTTGGATGACTAGATAAGACACGGTTTCCAATTATCTTACAAAGATTACTCAGACTCGAAATCAACTCAAAGTTATTGGTGAGATAGTGCAGGATGTTTATTTGGTGAAAGTATCATTGAGAGGTCTTCCCAGGTCCTAGAATCCATTTGTGTAGGGGATATGTGCACAAGACAAGTTTCCATTCTTTGAAAGAATATGGATAGGGTGCCTCCAGGAGGAGACGAGCTTAGTATCTAGTTTTCTACAAATTTGATTTCCAAAAATTGTTGTTTAGGCCTCCAAAAATGGCCTGCAAAAACATGACCTTAAAATCACTATATTTTCCCAGTAATTTTCATTAATTTCTGAGAAATTTATTTACATCCCACTTACTAGGATGTTGGCATGGAATCCAAATTCCACCTATCACCTCGATGTGGCACCACATTAAATCCCTTTCCTACTTGGCCTTACTCATCGACTTATGTCTTCATCTATCCTCTCCCTTCCTCCTTTCCTTACCTTTACTAGCGTGCACATTACTTTATTTTCATCCCCACATTCCTTGGTTTCCCATGTGGAACCTTCTCATTGGGTTGTGGGGATGGGAGAGCCCCATCTCACACCCATTATCTTCTACATGTGAAGTTTCACGGATGTTTGATTGAATGGCATAGGTGCGGGTGTCGATCAATAGTTGCGATCGTGATCAACGACCACCATTGCATCATGCCCCCTTGACCTGCCGACCATTAACCAAAGAGGGGGTCCACAAAGGAAAATGTTGATTGTTGGCCTTATGATGTGTCAACTCTTGATGAATTACACACCCCCTGGTGGTTTCCAAAAACACCATGGGACCCCTTGCATCAGGGTTCTGCAGTCTCAGACTCATAGTTCTATAGGTCATGCATGTGGTTTCCATTGTGATTCCACTAAGTTTGCTACATATTGTCTAGTCACCTTCCTCCTATTTTACACCTACAACTTTGTACCTTCCACTGTGGTAGTACATGTCACCTCTATGAAACATCAGGTGACATGTGGCTCCCACGTCATGTTGACATCAATGTATGTAAATATAGTCAAATTTTTCCAAATTTTCTATTTTTCCCAAAATGCCCAATAATACATAATTTCAAATTTTCCTTTTCAAACAACCATTGAAGCTCTATGATCAACTCAATATGACCAATTTTGTCTCTTCAAGCATCAATTTAACTTCTACATTCTAAAATTGATTCCTTCACATCGAATTCACCATGACTTCTTCTACAAAAATTGGGACTTTTCCAAAATTTTCCCCAATTTTTTCATGGTCTCCATGGCCACTCTGTAACTTTTAAATTTGGCCATTTACAGGCTCGGATTTTTTACACAGCACCCCTACCTCAGCAGGTTCTTCTTGAACTCCAGGTATTTGGATATTCCTATTTCCCTGAGCCGAAATGTCTCTTTAGTTCCCACTAGAATCTTCACACATATAACGACAGGTCCTTCTAGAAGTTACACCCGCACGAACAAGCGCTACGCGCGAACCCCTACTTTCTTGTGACCACCGGCATGACCACTGACTTAACCCAAAAAGGTGTTTCGGATTTTGCAGCTTCGTGATTTCTATTATGAGTCATCCCAACTCCTTCGACTCTAGCAACCCTGAAAAGGGCTAACAGGTCTTTAGCAACTCCCTTATGCCTCAACCATATGACCTCCAGTCAAGTCCTGGGGCCTTACATCCGAACGCATCGGGATTTCATGACTCATGTATTCATGATGCAACTCTTCTCCTTTGTTTTCCTGAAGTCTAAATTCACGACTTCTTTTCTACGGATCAATGACCCTGAATCACCCACAATCTAATGGTTCAGATCGCGTCAAGATTTTGTGTATCAGGGATTCTTGAAAATAGCTTCCTCCACACTTCTGACTTCTGAAATGTTGAATCTCCAATATCCAATCAACGACTCATGTTGATCCAGATATAACGGATACTAATCTTTTATGAGATTACAAGTTTTAAAAGACACTCAGCCTTAACCTCCCCGTTGATCCACTGGATCCAATGCTCCATGAATATATGCACTTCTCCCTTTGAGAAACTCAACCGTTCGATCAAGTTCTCAATGACTCTTAACCAAATAACTTGGCATATTTCCTTCTGAGCTTTGTTTTTGAGAGGTGACTTTGACCCTCATCCTTCCTTTGAACTTTCCAAGACTCTATCCCTCCTGAGATTGACTCTAAATGAAACTCAAGGATTCACATGAATTCTTGCACACACTCTTTGTGGCCTTGACAATAATCTCTGATTATCTGAAATATCAAACTCTATACATTCCCTGTGACAAAAGTTCTTCATCCACTCCCTTGGGTTGGAAAATTCTAAGACCTTACCTAGCCTGTGCACACTTTGCATGGCTCTGTGCGATATTTTCACTTTTGTTGGAATGATAACAATGGTATCCCTCCCGATCTTTCTGAGATAAAACTAAGAATCGTGTCAACTCACTACTTGTGGACCTTTATTGCGCTCCTTGCAGGAATTCTTAGGAAGAGAAACAATTGAAACTCATACTTTCCCTCTCTCAGAATTCATACATTCAACATGAAATCATACACATAAAGAACATTGAAACAAATGCATAACAGAGCATATAAGCAAATTGTAAACATACCATTCAATATATGCAAATAGTAACCATAACAACACAATGAAATTGAGTCAAATAATTCTTATATTAACTCAATTTCTTTTGCACATGATTTCTATAGGAACAACTATCCACTTACACAACTTCTACAGTCTATGTTCTTCTCTTCTCTCCTATTCTCTTTCTCTACCGCTCTAATCTTACAATTGAGAATAATGATGCATTACAATACATACGAGGGATATTTCTTGAGTTTTCCCTCCTACAAACTCAAGCTATCTTATCACAATAAATACTACAACTACTATACATTGATTACATGAATGTCCTACAATCGATAGATGAGAGCATTGCTCAAGATCTGCATTACAATTTCCAAAAAATTTAAGATAAATTATGTCTGTAGATATTACATTAATGTGCCATCCTTTTGAAATTTAAAATATCTTCAAAATGTGCGTTGGTGTGTATCATTCTATCCTCTTCTTGCGCTTGCTTGTGATGCTCCTGCATCATATTCCTCTAGTTGAAAAATTCATGGACTCTTGTCCATGAGCTCCTGCACTGTCTATCCATGTTTCTAGATATCTTCTTCGCTTTCCCAACTGAAATCCTCGATCGGGTGTCCCTTCACTTTACTAAATATTCAAAATAAATCTTTCTCTGGGTCTTCTTACCAACTCTCTGATCAATAATATTTTCCATCTACAACCTTTCAACTACAGGCACTTGTTTGACCCACTAAACTTCACGTTCTCTGTAAAGATACAGATCTGCTACGTTGAATATAGGTGATATTCCCACATCATCTGGCAATTCTATCTCATAAGCATTTGCCTCAAATTTTCTCAAAATCTTACACAGCCCTATCTTTATCATCTTCAACTTGTTATACGTTCCCCTTGGGAATATTTACTTTCTGAGGTGCGCTAAAACTAAATATCCCACTTCAAATTGAAGCTCTCTTCTATGATGATCTACTCTATGCTTGTATTCCTGGTTGGAATTCTACAACCGCTCTTTGATCTTACTATGGAGCTATTGCATCTCTACTGCAAAATCTTCGACTCCAACACTTCTAAACTCAGTCTGCCCTAAGTTTCTCAACTCATATACTCCTCTCAGTTCCATTCCATGCATTATATGGAATGGGCTATGCCCTGTACTTTGGTTAGGTGAGTCATTATATGCAAATTCCGCTTACGGCAGTATCTGATCCCACTGACTATGATGTTCAACGACTAAACTCCTCAATAAATATCCCAAACTTCGATTTAATACCTCAGTCTATCCATCCGTTTGAGGGTGATATGCTGAGCTAAAAGATAAATTCATCCCCAACTTCTTCCATAGTGTCCTCCAGAAATGACCAACAAACTTGTTATCTCTATCTAAAACAATACTCTTGGGTAAACCATGAAGTTGAACAACTTCTTTGAAAAACGGATTTGCAATGTGTGTTGCATCACTTGTTTTATGACATGGAATAAAATGTGCCATTTTTTAGAATCTATCGACTACCACGAATATGGAATCACAACCTCTCTATGTCCTCCACATTCTTAACAAAAAATCCATGCTTACCATGTCCCACAACCTCTCAACTACTGGCAATGGTTGATACAATCCTGTATTATGTCTTTTCCCCTTTGCGTGATGGAAAATTCTACACCCGTTCACAAATTTCTTGACATATTTCCTCATTCCTAGCCAATAATACAATCTGTTCAGTTGCGCAAATGTTTTATCATGGATGGAATGTCCAACCAATATTTCGCTATGTTTTTCCTTCAAAAGGTTTTCTCTCATAGAACCCTTCGGGGTACAGAACTGATTTCCTATGAATAGTAATCCATCCTGAATTAAATATTCAATCCATTGGCTTCTGTCTCTCAAAACAGGACTCTCACATGCTTCATAAGTGTTATTGAAATTTGAGTCATCTCTGTACATTTCCTTAAGGCTATCAAAGCCTAAGGTCTTCACACGAAACTCCTACAGAATCAAACATTTCTTTCTCAATGCATCAAAAGCCTTATTATCATTCCAAGAAATATGATTTATATCAAAAGTAAAGTTCTGCATAAATTCAACCCATTTTGTATGTTTCTGGTTCAGTTTCTCCTATCTAGTTATAAACTGTAAGGCCTGGTTGTCGCTATACAAAACAAACTCTTTCGAAACAAGGTAGTGCCTCCATTTCTTCAACGCTTGTATGACTGCATAAAACTCTTTATCATACGTGGAATAATTCCTCTTGGCATCGTTCAAATTCTCATTGAAGTATGCAATTGGTTTATTGTCTTGACTTAAGACTGCTCCAATCGCAAATCCACTTGTGTCACATCTCACTTGAAATGTTTTACTGAAGTCTGGAAAAATTAAAACTAGTTGTCCAATTATCTTCTCTTTTAACAACTTGAAACTTTTCTCTACTTCCTCTATCCAATGAAAAGATTTATGTCTTTTCTTGACTATGTCCATCATTGATGCACAAATTCCACTAAAATTCCTGATGAACTTCCTATAAAAACTAGCTATTCCATGGAAGCTTCTGACTTCAAAGATATTCCTTGGTGACGACCACTCTTTGATTTCTCTTACCTTTTTAGGATCCATCTTCAACTCATTCGAAGATATATCAAAACCTAAATAAATGAGTTTCATCTTCATAAAAGAAAACTTCTTTAGATTTATCAACAACTTCTCTTGCTGCAACCTCCTCATCAGTAGAGTTGAATGTCTCAAATTTTCTTCCTTAGTCTTACTGAAGATCAATATATCATCAAGATATATAATTACAAACTTCCCAATGAATTATTTCAAGACTTTGTTCATCAATATCATAAAAGTACTTGGCGCATTCATCTAACCAAACGACATGCCAAGCCATTCATAGAGTCCTTCATTTGTCTTGAATGTTGTCTTCCTTTCATCACCTTCCCTCATTCTAATCTGATGATATCCACTTTTCAAATCAATTTAAAAAAAATACTTTGCTCCACTCAAGAAATCCATCAAGTCATCCATCCTGGGTAAAGGAAATCTATACCTGATGGTTATTTTTTTTACAGCCCTTGAGTCTATACATATTCTCCATCCACCATCCTTCTTCGCACTTAACACTGTTGGCATAATGCATGGACTTAAGGTTTCTCTAATTAACCCTTTGTCCATCAAATCATGGAATTTCTTCTGAACCTCTTTATTCTCTTGTGATGTCAATCTATACACTTCTTTGTTTGGTAAAATCGCTCCTAGTATAAGGTCAATGTGATGTCTTATACTTTTGATGGGTGCCAACGAACAAGGTAAATATTCCACCAATATATCAACGAAATTATCCAACATTTCCTGAATTTCCTCAAGTAGATCATCCATTGAGGTATTGGTTAAAACGACTCTAGATTTTCTCACCAAAACAAACTGCATTTATTCATCTTTCTTTACTTCATCCAGAAGTTCCTTCCCACTCATGAGAAGTATAGTATTTCTTGTTTCTTCTTTCACCTTCTTGTCTTCAATTGGCAACAACATATGCATCCTACCATTCTTCTCTAAGGTGTATGTGCTCTTTCTTCTGTCATGAACAACATTTCTGTCATATTGCCAAGGCCACCCCAAAAAACTATGACAAACATCCATGGCAATTACATCACATAAGATCTCATCTCTATATCCCCATATCTTAAATTCAACTAAACATTGTTTAGTGACAGTTACCTGATGTAATTTTTCCAACCACAAAACTTTGTATGGGCTCGGATGTGAAACGGTTTCCAATTCCATATTTTCCACCATTTTTGTGGATACTAGAATATTTGTGTTTCCACTATCCACTATCACCTTCCATACCCTATCCTTGGTATTGCAAGTAGTTATGAAAAAATTGTTCCTCTAGACTGGATTCTCCACATCTTTCTTTGGCTTCAAGAGAATTTTCCCCATCATTAAGGATCTCTCGCCTTCTACATATTCTGCCTCAACATTTCGCCTTCGCTTATGAAATGTGAGCTTCACCTATTCCATCCCTTTTTCTATCAGAACATTCAAAATATTTGTGTCCTATATTCCCATAGACAAAACACTTTGCTTCACCTCCTCTACCTCTTCGTCTTCCTCTTACTCGAGGAAAAGTGTTTCTATCGACATATTGTCCTCCTTGTGAGCTTCCTCCCATTTTTAGGTGGTTATGAGGCTTCTTTTCTTCATCCTTGGGATTTTGTACTATGTCTTGGGAAATTTCTTTGCCTCTACTCTGACTTCTACCTCTTCCCCTTTGACCTTGCCTTCAGTCCAATTTCACTTCTTCCTTTGAAGAAATCTGATAAGCATCTTCCACATTTCAGATTGTCACCATGCTTATCTCATCTTGAATTTCATATCTCAATCCATTCATTTATTTGGCGACCTTTTCATCATCACTCTCGCGATGACAAAATCTAATGTTAAGTCGATAAAATTCCTTAGTGTATTCCTTCAAAGTCATCTCTTTCTGTCTCAAATTTTGCATTCTTCGAAACAAATTAATTTGCTAATCTCTGGGTATGAATTTGGCTTTCATCTTGGTGACCATCCTATCCCAACTTTTAATTATTTGTTTTCCTTTGAAATGCCTGCCAGCCTACAGTTCATCCCACCACAATGATGCATGTCCTTTCAGTCTAGTGACAACATGTTTTACTTTCTTATATTCTTCGATATCCTCATAGTCGAAGTATTTATCCAGAGCTCTAAACCAATCTAGAAACTCCTCAACGTCTAAGTTTCATTTGTACATCAGGATGTCCATTTTTTCTCTGGCACCTATTCTTACAACAAATTTGAATAGACATACTTCTGCAACATCTTTGGCTACAACTTCTTCTTTGGTTGTAGCTTCGTTTTCTCTTTCATCCTCATTGATATATCCAGTATCAGGTGTTCGCATCTATGTTGTCTCCATAGCATATAATCGAGCACGAAGTTCTCTCATTTCCCTTTCCATGGTTGGATCGGGTAAAGTTATCTCTTGACATATCCTTGGTGGCATTGTTTGAATATTTCCATGTAGAATTCAAATCACAACTTTCCTTATGTCTTCTTTTTCTTAGAGAAAACAATGATTGTAAGCTCTGATACCACATGATGCAACACCCCTACCTCAACAGGTTCTTCTTGACCTCCCAGCCTTTGGATCTTCCTATTTCCCTGAGCTGAAATGGCTCTTTAGTTCCCACTAGAACCTTCACACATATAACCATGGGTCCTTCTAAAAGTTACACCCATATGAACAATCACTAGGCACGAACCCCTACTTCCACGTGACCACCGGGGTGATCACGGACTTAACCCGAAAAGGTGTTTTGGATTTCATAGCTTCGCAATTTCTATTGTGAGTCCCCCCGAATCCTTCGACTCCTAAAACCTCGAAAAGGGATAATGGGTCAAAATATCCTCCCTTATGCCTCAACCATATGACCTCCAGTCAAGTCCTGGGGCCTTACTTCTAAGCGCGTCGGGATTTCGCAATGTGACTCTTCTCCTTTCTTTTCCCGAAGTCTGAACTTGCGAATTCTTTGCTTTGGATCCATGGTCTTGAATATCCCATGATCTAACAGTTCATATCACCTCGAGATTTTTCATATTGGGGATTCCCAAATATAGCTTTCTCCACACTTCTGACTTCTGAAATGATGAATATCCAATCTCCAATCAACGACTCTCGTTGATCTAGATATAATGACTGCTAATCTTTTTTGAGATTGCAAGTGTTAAAAGACACTCATCCTTAACCTCCCCACTGATCCACTAGATCTAATGCTCCATGAATATCTATGCTTCTCCCTCTAAGAAACTCAACTTTTTTTTCAAGTTCTCAAAGAATCTTGACCAAATAACTTGGCGTATTTCCTCTTGAGATTGGTTTCTGCGAGGTGACTTCGACCTTCATCCTTCCTTTGAACTTTCCAAGACTCTATCCCTCCTAAGCTTGACTCTGACTGCAAATCAAATATTCCAAGGAATTATTGCACACACTCTTTGTGGAATTCATGATAATCTTTGATTATTTGAAATATCCAACTCTACGCACTCCCTGTGATAAAAGTTCTTCAACCACTCCCTTGGGTTGGAAAAGTCTAAGAATTTACCTGGCCTACACATACCTTGCATGGATCTATGCGATATTTGCACTTCTGCTGGTATTAGAACAATGGTATCCCTCCTAATATTACTGAGATAAAACTCAGAATCTTGTCAATGCACTCCTTGCAGACCTTCACTGCACTCTTTTCAGGAATTTTCAAGAAGAGAAACAATTGAAACTCATACTCTCTCTCTCTCTCTCTCTCTCTCTGAATTCATACATTGAACATGAAATCATACACATAAACAACATTGAAACAAATGCATAATAGATCATATAAGAAAAATTTAAACATACAGTTCAATAGATGAAAATAGTAACCATAACAACACCATGAAATTGAGTCAAATCATTCTTATATTAACTCAAGTGCTTCTGTACATGGTTTCTATAGAAACAACTATCTACTTATACAACTTCTATGGTATTTTTTCTCCTATGCTCTGTTATTCTCTTGCTCTATCGTTCTACTCTTACAATTGAGAATAATGATACAATACAATACATACAAGAGAGATTTCTCGAGTTTTCCCTCCTACAACCTCAAGCTATCTTATCGCAATAATAACTACAACTACTCTACATTGATTACATTAATTGCCTACAACCGACATATGAGATCACTTCTCAAGATTTGTGTTACAATTTCCAAAACATTTAAGAGCACTTATGTCTCTACAGATATTACATTAATGTGTCATCCTTTTGAAATTCAAAAAATCTTCAAAAGTGCACTGGTGCATATCAAACTTTCCTCTTCTTGCGCTTGCTTGCGATGCTCCTACATCAATTTTCCCAATTAGAGATTTTAATTGGGGTATTTTAATCCCCAAGATTGTTTTCTTCCAACAACTTGTCAAATTCCCTCAATTTCACTACAATAATATCGTCAAATGAATTGTAAACATACTCCAAAATTTCATTTTCCGCAATTAAAGTCTTCAACTCTCTGCTAACTTAGCCCATTTAGGTTCAATGTTGCAATTGGAGCTATTATACCACATTGTAGCATCCCCAACTCCATGTTGGGCTATTCCATACAAAAATTCCAACTTTTGTACCATTAAATTTACATAATGCTCTACATATGCATAGAATTATGTGGTCCTGTGCAATTCTAACAACATATAAACTTCAGTATAATTAGAACAATAAATACCCATAATATAAATGAGATAAATAAGCACACAATAACTAATAAAACACATAATAAACACTTATCTTGTGTAAATAAGGCACTAACTATATGTTGACCTCAGACTTTTCTTCTAGTCATAGACTTTGTTGCTCATAAATTCTCAGTAGTAGGTCACCCATGATATGGAACTAAACTCCACCAAGGAAAAGGAATCCTATCTAGGATAAGGTCTCTTTAATATAAGAACTACTCATAATAAGGTTCCATCTTTAGCCACCAGCCTAATTCCTGTCATTTCGCACATGCCTGTCCAAACACGGGAAGTGTGCCCCTTCTCTGCTCAATGGTCCTTTGACTGCCCCACTTCCCTTTTGGGGCTTCAACAACAGGTCGGATAGGAATTCTTAGAGCTATGTAGCTATAAACTGGCACCTAGGGAAACCAATTCCAATAGTTCTCTCACCTAGGGAGAATTCTCATGGGCCTAGCAACCCACTTCTTCAATAGCACATAGGCCTAACAACCTACCTCTTCAACTCATACCTCTAAGGAATACACTGGTATAGTCAACTTCCAAAGCTTCCATGTACAAGTATGAATGGTGGATGCAGGAAGGTACCAATGACGAGAGTGTATGATGGAAATAATGAGAGAATGATGGGAAAATACACTATTTCCCCAACTTATGTATGTATGTTCCCAACTTGACACTTTTCATGTTGGGAACTACCTTGGGTTCCACTTGGGGTATGTTCCCCCACTTTAGAAACTTAGGATATATTTATATCCATAATTTTTACTTTAGTAATATTAATATAATATTCTTTTGGGCTTAATCCCCCTTGGCTTAACCCCTCTTTTTAGACTCTTATCTCCCCCCTACACCCCCTCTATTTCTATTTCTAGTGAAGTTTATCCCCCAATATTATTTTTTCTGGTTGGTCTGCATGAGTGATGTATTTTTATTAATATCCAAGTGTGATTACATGTCACAATTTTAGGCTCACTGACCTTTTAACATTTTCTCTCTTTATCCTAATAATCACATAGGGAATCTGACCTCAATTTTTTTTTACAAAGGCACTCGAGACAAAAATATCCTATCTCACTAGCCTATATTTACATTTACATATACTTTTACAATTGCGCTTCGACCTAGGGGTATTGCAATTGGTTACAAATAAGTTTTTTTGTCATTTAGATCTAAAAAGGTTATTATTTTTGTTGTTCATGTGTAGATATCTTGAATCTAGAGTGGCTAAACTATTTCTCTTCCAAAACACTTGAAGAGTGATTAAACAAGATGACTTCTAAGCATCATTACAAGTTCTCTCAAAATATTCTACCTAGTTACTTGCATTTGATAATTGGATTTGTATTAAAAGAGGGGAATAAAATAGGTTATATCTTGGCTATGTTAATGTTAAATGAATCATACGAATAGAGAAATTTCCACATTCACATGTGCAAAAAATCCCACAACACAAGGTCCCTAAACAACTCACAATAGATGACAGAAAACACTTATGGATTTTCTCATAATTTTTCCACACCCTATTATCGTGAAACTAATGGACAAGTTGTTGTCAACAAATTCACAAACATGAAGCTACAAAGGATAGTAGAAAAACACAAAAAATTCATGAAGAATGGAGAGTTTTCCAAAAAAGCATTGAAATAATTAAGAAATAAATGAAACCTCAATATGATATTTAGGGAAAACCACATATCTATAATTAAGGAGACCTAAGTCTTGTTTATGGAAAAGGCAAAGAGAAACTTGGTCCATGGAAATCCATACCCCTTTCTTACGATCCTTTCATAATACACCATGTCTTACAAAAGGGTATTCATACCCCTTTCTTACGATCCTTTCATAATACACCATGTCTTATAAAAGGGTGCATATGAGCTTGTTGATCATGAAGGAATCCTACTAAGGGAACTTGTCAATGCACTTTACCTAAAAAAATTATATGTTTAATTAATCAAATAAAACAATTTGTATATTGTCCTTTCTGTTTACTTTCCATGTTTTCGATGACATTAGAGTTTTCTTGGTTTACCCTTATGTTTTCTTATCATTTTTTTTGTTAAATCAATCATGGATATTTCCTATCATAGTGGATTCACAAATGACTCAAATTTTAGTTTTAATTATTTCATCCATTTACTCTATTCATTTACTCTATTGATAATGAGTTGGTGTAAGGTACCAGATATAATATAATATGTAGAAACACGAATATTCACATGATATCAATGGAATAAAAAAATTATTGAGAAAAGAAATACCAGAAATAATACCTTTATGCAAAGAAATAAATTGTCACTTGCCTCTTCTAGGGGGAAACCTCTAGCATAACAGGGCTCTATTACATGAATTCTCAATACAAATCTTTCTCATGCCCCCTACTCTTATTTATACTAATTCTATCTTCTAAATAACATTCTAGATGAATATCTTTCTAGAAGTGGAAGCTTCTATTAAGTCTTCTTACATTGACTTGTTCATATTTATTAAATAGGCCTTATTAACTAATGCAAGCCTTTATTGCATGAAAAATATATTATTCTATCTACGTGATGGATTAGGGAGATTAGGTCCCTAGCAATTGGTACCTTTTAATGGCATTTGTATAGTACCTTCTACAAACAACAAAGTTGAGGATGATCTTTTATCAAACTTTTATCCAACTATGTTTCCTTAAAAATATGTCACCTAGTTGTATGCCTAGATTACCAATTCCTCATATCTTAGCTCAATTTGATTTATTTTTTTCCTTCAACCCATTTTCTTATGAAATTTATAACATATTAAATTTTATCTCAAAATTTTGAGGTAATCAAAATTGTTTGTATCCATGAATTAATATGTTGACTATCTAGAAATTCAAGTGCTTGATTGGAATTTGAAAAATTCTTTTTAAATTTATGAAACAATAATAAAACCACATGTAAATACATCATTCACATAAATAATCAGAAAATAANGGATTAGGGAGATTAGGTCCCTAGCAATTGGTACCTTTTAATGGCATTTGTATAGTACCTTCTACAAACAACAAAGTTGAGGATGATCTTTTATCAAACTTTTATCCAACTATGTTTCCTTAAAAATATGTCACCTAGTTGTATGCCTAGATTACCAATTCCTCATATCTTAGCTCAATTTGATTTATTTTTTTCCTTCAACCCATTTTCTTATGAAATTTATAACATATTAAATTTTATCTCAAAATTTTGAGGTAATCAAAATTGTTTGTATCCATGAATTAATATGTTGACTATCTAGAAATTCAAGTGCTTGATTGGAATTTGAAAAATTCTTTTTAAATTTATGAAACAATAATAAAACCACATGTAAATACATCATTCACATAAATAATCAGAAAATAACATGAGTCAAGTGATCAACCATGATATCAAAAATTCATCGAAGTTGAGTATGTAAATAAAATTCCCCCCAAAACAACTAAATATATTTTGATACAAAACTAGGACTTAGGTCATGTATACATCCAAAAAAAATAAGCACAAACCATATGGGATAAGGAGAAGAATAAAAAGAGGAATATCCTCCTTTGGCGCTCCAAGCCTTGGTGTCACGATCTCCTCTAGAGCTACTCAATCCTATCCTACATGACTTTAAGGATATGTAAGAGTATATCGACCTATGGTGCCCATCAATTCACTCAAGACATTGAGAAATTGGGATAATTCTAGAAAATAGTCATTTTTAACCCCGTAAAGGTTCACTAGAAATATCTCGATATAAAAAATCTCTAGAGTCTCACAAATTCTGTAAGGTCAATGGATTTAGATCTATTTGGTGTTTATGCACTTGTGGCTTGCCTCCACTTACTATTTATTCCTCTTGCCTCATCTTTACATGATACTATGGTGGCATAGATACAAAATATGTCTTATCACATAAATATATTCATGCCTTTGTAGCATAGAGAGGCATTCCCACTTGTGGAGTGTGGTGAGAATGCCTCCCTTGCTAAGAGGGACTATTGATTTTTGTTGCTTTGGGAATGAATTCTCACGTGGCCCTAGGTGTTGGGCATGTGGGAATCATCGTGGGCACCACATCAAAATTTTGGTTTGGTGGAAACCCCTTTGGATTTAAGTAGGGGCCTCATGGGTTTGGTGATGGTCTTTGTGGGCTTGTGTTGGGGCTTCACACCCACAAGGGAAGCCTAATTTGATATTGAAATGTGGAGGATATTTTATGGTGACCCCTAAGGATTTATTTAAAGAAGAGAGATCATTGTGGAATAATGGAGTTAGCATAAATGAGTCTGTACTTGTGCTAGGATGCTTTATTATCTCAGCAAAGGGAAAGTCTACAAGGTTTCAAATCTAGGCCTAAAGAGAGAAGAAAAGAAGGTCACACATGTGGATTAAATTTTTCGTAAAATATGTGATTTGTAGAAGGATGAAGCACATATAAACACAGGTTGCAAAAGGACAAATCATGTATAGGGTATACATGTTTTGTGTTGGATCATGTTGTCATTGATGCCAATGGTTTGTCATTGATGCCAATGGTTTGATTACTTGGGAGATTGTTGGATCACATGTCATTAATGTAAATGGTTTGGTTTGATTGATGTCATTGGTTGATGTCAAGTAATTGATTGATATGATTCCCTTGATGAGAAT
>SNQJ01S0080458.1:28364-55006 GCA_010110895.2 Picea sitchensis | reverse complement strand
TTAAATTCTTAAACTCACACCCAAAATACTATAGACTGTCCACGATCCAATGCAACTAGTCCCACACAATTTGGATACTCTAGAAAGAAGTTATGATTGTTTTACCTGGAACACCTTCTTGAGACTAGCTAATAGGACTAGTCAGATACCCTATCTTACACAGGGTGTATCTACAAATTTAAGATGACCTAGAAGCTGAAATTTTTACCACAGATAAATAAATAATTTATGTAAATGGTCTCCAGAGTTCAGTGTCTGAAATGTTACAGAAAATTTTGTATAGCAAAAATTCTGTAAAGACTCATTTCAAGATGATTCCAGAACCCTATCTTGTACAGGGTATATCTCCAAAAGTATAGGGCCTCAGGAGATAAACGTTTAACCAAAAGTACCTTGATCCGTCTGCTAAATACCCTCCAAGTTGTTCCTTCTGAAACATTGCATAAAAAAAGTTATAGCGAAAATTCCACGGTGTCTCAGATGCAGCAGCGAAACCCCAAGACCTTGAGCTCTAATACCATATGTTAAGAACCAAACATCAATATAGCATAGAAAAACCTCAGGAAAAGTACTCAACGCCTTGAAAAAGAGATAATTTCAGATAATAATCCTTTTCAAGGGGGAAACCTCCTTTTACCCCACTTAAATGTTCAAGTACAAAATCATTCAAAATGAAAATGTTTCCTTGGTATATATAGGAGACTAGGAGGTATGATTACAACTAATGGCCTAAAGATGACATAAATAAAATAACATTACTAATCTAATATTCCCCAATTAAGGGTTAATGGGCCAATATTAGGGCTTAACACAGATTGTGAGCGATTTTCTCTCATCTGTCAATGTAAAAGGCATTTAAGCCCAATTAATGAAAGTAGGTAGATTTGAATTATAGATTAGACAGTTTAGAATATCAGGAGGGAAAACGGATATAGAAATCCTCATCTTTTTATTATGATAGTAATTAGAACAGAAGCATAGAGATATAGCAGAGAGTTGTGGAGAAAGACCCATGTACAGGATCTTGAAATAATGCAAGAAGCTTTGAATCAAATTTCATGGTGTTATGATGTTTTCTGTTTATACATGGTGAATGGTATGCTTGTGGTTGTTTTATTCTCTCTATTATGCATTTGTTATGAGGCTATACTATGTATGTATGATTTTATGTTGAATGTTTAAAGTTTGAGAGAAGAAAGAGAATGAGTTTCAATTGTTTCTCTTCTTGAGAGAGAGTTCCTGCAAGGAGTGCAGTGGAATGTCCACAAGGTGTGCGTTGATAAGGATTTCAGAGTTTATCTCTAGAAGCTCAAGAGGGATATCATTGTTCTCGTTCCAACAGAAGTGCAGGTGAAGCACAGAAGCCGTGCAAGGTGTGCATAGGCTAGTCAAGGCCTTAAACTTATCAACTAAGGTTGAAAGGTAGAAGACTGTTGTTGCAGAAGGTAAACAGAGTTGAAGAATCAAATACATGGAAGTATTTTAAAGAGTGCCGTAAGGAGTGCGTGTAGGAGTCCTTTTGAGACTTGAGTTGCAAGAGAAATCTCAGGAGGGTCAGCACCTTTGAAAGTACTCAAAGGGATACAGAGCAAAGTTTCTTTGCAGAAGACAAGTTCAGACGAAGAACACTGGTTCATTTCACAGAAGCTGTCAAGGAGGAAATGAGCTGTTAGAATTCTCCAAGGAGAACTCCCAAAGTCGCGAGGACTAAAGGATTCAGAGAAGCTGGAAGGTGGATAGGGGAGGATGAACCCATCACTTTGGTATCAGGAATCAACGTGGACCGTTGATCATGATAGTGGAGCATCAGATCAGTTCGGGGATTCGAAGTTTGTAAGTCCGGAGTATAAGCCAAAATACTTGGTCACTCTTACTCCCGAATCACGAAAATAATTGTTAAATGAAGAATTTCAGGATTTCGGTAATTCAGGATTCAGAATACTGGAAATCCTGAGGATAAGGAGCCAGAGGCCTTTACATTGAAAACCCTAAAGTTGCGAAAACCCGGAATATCCTTGAAGTGGAATTTCGACATTTCGGTGTTTCAAGGTTCAGGAACCCAAGAAGACAGTGGTTTTGGATCGATAGTTTCGAACTCCCAGTACCCGAAAGCTCGAAATAATGTGGGTGTTGATTCCATAGAAGGTGCCATTTCGGAGTTCGGGGTTTCGAAGTGGTAAGGGAACGACAGTCGAAGGCTTGTTCAAGTCCCAAAAAGGTGCATATAGGTCAGTTTTTGGAAAAATACCTGAAAAGGCATTTCAGTATTTCAGATACCAGAAGAACGAGAGGACAATGAATTGTTGTGCCGGGATTTGAAAAGCTCTCAAGCGTGAATTCCTGAATGCATAGGAGGAGTATTGCTCAGTCACAAGACAAAGGCAGATTTCGACATACCGAGGATCAGGATTTCAGGAATCCTTAAGACAAGGAACTATGGTGTTTCGATGTTGGAAACCCCGAAGTTCCTGAGAAGAGGTGTGTGGTCATGGGGAAAAGAAGAAGGAACTTCACCATTTTGCATTTTGACATTTTCCAAGTGCAGTGGAATTACATTGGAACTCACCAATTCCTGAAACCTGAAGTCCTTTGTGGTTTGAACAAAAGGGGTTGATTAACCCTCGGCATGGTTTGTAGTGAAGATCCTGAGTGGACCTCGGCTTGAGGGCAGGGGGTCTGTATTAATTTGGTATCAGAGCCCATAACAAGTTCTTTGTTTTCTGTAGCACAGAAAAGAGGAACATTTTACAGCCATGTCGCCAAGGAGAAGAGACATACCAATTCCTAATCCAGCAGTGGAAAGAGAAATGCGTGAGCTATGTGCTAGGCTTGATGCCATGGAGATAACACAGAGGCACATAGTTGACGTCGGGGATATCAATGAGGCTGATAGTGAAAATGAAGCTGGAAACAAAGGAGAAGAAGTTGCAGTCGAAGATGCTGCGGATGAACGCCTATTCAGGGTTGTTGTAAGGATAGGTTCCAGAGAAAAAATGGACATTCCAGTGTATGAGAGAAACCTGGATGTCGAAGAGATTTTAGATTGGATTAGAGCTCTAGATAAATACTTTGACTATGAGGATGTCTAGGAAGAAAACAAAGTCAAACATGTTGCTACCAGACTTAAAGGGCATGCAACACTATGGTGGGATGAACTGCAGGCTATCAGAAGCTGTAAGGGCATGCAGAAAATCAAGAGCTGGGATAGAATGGTTGCAAAGATGAAAGATAAATTCATACCCAAGGATTATCAAATCACTCTGTTTTGGAGGATGCGTAATTTGAGACAGAAGTTAATGTCAGTGAAATAATACACTGAAGAGTTCTACAAGATAAACATCAAAGCAGGTCATCGGGAAAGCAATGATGAAAAAGTTGTCAGGTACATGAATGGTCTGTGATATGAAATTCAAGATGAGATGATCATGATGATCATTCAAAATGTGGAAGACTCTTATCAGATGGCTCTAAAATCTGAAGATAAGTTGAGTCGACAGCAAGGTCAGAGAGGCCAAGGTAGGAGTCAAGACAGAGGGAAAGAAACCTCAAACTCAAATGAGAGAGGTAGAAGTTCACATAGAGGGAAGTATGCTGATAGAAACACTTTTTCTTGAGTTAGAGGATGAGGAAGAGGCATAGGCGGTGAAGTAAAATGCTTTGTCTATGGAGAGATCAGACATAAATCCTATGAGTGTCTATATAAGAAGAACGATGGTGGTGAAACTCACATTGCCGAAGCTGAAGGATGGAATGTTGAGGCAGAAGATGTTGAGGGAGGAAGATCCTTAATGATGAGGAAAGTTCTCTTAATGCCAAAAAAGGAGGCAGAGAACCTAGCCCAAAGAAACAGTCTGTTTAAGACTGCTTGCAAAACCAAAGATAGGGTATGGAAATTCATAGTGGATAGCGGTAGAACAGACAATCTCGTATCTATAGAGATGGTAGAAAACTTGGAGCTGGAGACTATCGTACATCCAAGCCCATACATAATTTCATGGCTACAAAAAGGACATCCGGTAAATGTTACTGAGAAGTGTTTAGTTGAATTTAAAATAGGAGGATATAAGGATGAAATATTATGTGATGTCATTCTCATGGATGTTTGTCATCTATTGCTGGGTAGACCATGGTAATATGATAGGAATGTGATTCATGATGGGAGAAAGAACACATACACTCTGGAGAAGAATGGTAGGATGCACATGTTGTTGTCGATTAAGGATAAAGAGGTGAAAACAGAAATGAGCAACACTGTACTTATCATGAGTGGGAAGGAACTTCTTAAAGAGGTTAAGAAGAAGGAAGACATACAATTTATTGTGGTCAGGAAGCCCAAAATTGTTTTGACCATTACAAGAATAGATGATCTACCAAAAGAAATCCAGGAGTTGTTGGAAGAGTTCACTAATATAGTAGTGGACAAACTACCTTGTTCATTGCCACCTATCAGGAGTATAAGCAATCACATTGATCTTATACCTAGAGCCAGCTTACTAAAAAAAGCAGTGTACAGGTTTACGCCACATGATAATGAAGAAGTTAAGAGATAGGTACCGGACTTAATGGACAAAGGATTGATTAGAGAAATCTTGAGTCCATGCGTTGTTCCAACAGTGCTTATCCCAAAGAAAAATGGAGGCTGGAGAATGTATACAAACTCAAGGGAAATCAATAATATTACCATCAGATACAGATTTCCATTGCCAAGGATGGATGACTTGATGGATTGCTTGCGTGGAGCAAGATTTTTTTCAAAAATTTATTTGAAAAGCGGGTATCATCAAATTCGTATGAGGGAAGGTGATGAATGGAAGATAGCATTCAAGATGAATGAGGTACTGTATGAATGGCTTGTTATTCTGTTTGGATTAACAAATGCACCTAGTATTTTCATGTGATTGATGAATGAAGCCCTGAAGGATTTCATTGGGAAATTTGTCATTGTATATCTTGATGATATATTAATTTTCAGCAAAACAAAAGCAGAGCATTTAAAGCATTTAGCTGTAGTAATAAAGAGGTTACAACAAGATAAATTGCTTATTAATATGAAGAAATCATCATTTATGAGGACAAAACTCATTTACCTAGGTTTTGTTATCTTTGCAAATGAGTTGAAGATGGATCCCAGAAAAGTGAATGCGATTAAGAATTGGCCATCACCGAAAGGTGTGTTTGAAGTTTGAAGCTTCCATGGTTTGTCTTGTTTCTACAGAAAATTCATCCAAAACTTCAGTGGAATCAGTGTACTAATGATGGATATGGTGAAGAAAAGACACAAATCTTTTCACTGGACAAAAGAAGGAGAGAAGAGTTTCAATTTGCTGAAGAAGAAGGTCACGGAGCAACCAATTTTGGTTTTGCCGAATTTTAGCATGACATTCCAGGTCAAGTGTGACATGAGTGAATTTGCAATTGGAGTGGTCTTGAGCTAAGACGATAGGCCGATCACATACTTCAGTGAAAAACTAAATTAAGAAGAGATCAAGTACTCAACATATGACAAAGAATTTTATGCAGCCATACAAGCACTGAAGAAATGGAGACATTATTTGGTTCCTAAAGAGTTTGTTTTGTACAACGATAATCATGCTTTACAATTCGTGACTCAACATGAGAAGTTGAACCAAAAACATGTTAAATAGGTTGAATTCATGTAGAATTTTACTTTTGTGATTAAGTATATTTCTGGAACTGCTAACAAAGTTGTTGATTCTTTGAGCAGGAAATGTTTGCTTATGCAGGAACTCATAGTCAAAACTTTGGGTTTTGATAACCTCAGAGAAATGTACAAGGATTACCCAGATTTTAAGGAAGCGTACGAGGCATATGAGAATCCAATTCTCAGGGACAGAAACCAATGGACTGAATATATGATCCAAGATGGATTGTTATTCAGAGGCAATCAACTATGTATTCCAAAATGCTCCATGAGAGAGAATTTGCTGAAAGAAAAATACAGTGGAGGATTGGCCAGACACTTCGGTCATGATAAGACGTTCTCAAAATTAAATGGCTCATATTTTTGGCCAGGGATGAGGACAGATGTTAAGAAATTTGTGGACAGATGCATGCTTTTTCAACACACAAAAGGAAAAAGGCAGAACATAGGGTTATATCAACCATTACCCATACCAGAAAGGCCATGGGATGCAGTGAGCATGGATTTCATATTGGGACTGTTAAGGACACAGAGAGGATGTGATTCAATATCTGTGGTAGTAGATAGATTTTCAAAGATGGCACATTTCATACCATCCTAGAAAACCTGTGACGCAATTCATATTGCAAACCTGTTTTTCAAAGAGGTCATTAGACTTCACGACTTGCCAAGGAGTATCATTTTTGATCGAGATACCAAGTTTGTAGGACATTTCTATAGGACTTTGTTGAAGAAGATGGGGACAAGTTTGTCTTTTAGCTCAGCGTATCATCCTCAGATGGATGGATAGACATAAGTTGTGAATAGAAGCTTGGGAGATTTGTTGAGGATCCTAGTGACTGAACACCACAGTCAATGGGATCACATTCTACCATAGGCGGAATTTGCTTACAATGATTCACTCAATAGAAGCACAAGGTAGAGTCCATTCTAGATTGTATATGGAATGCAACCAAGGGGAGTTTCTGAATTGAGAGATTTGGAACAAGATGAATTCAAGAGTGCTAGTGCAAATGAATTTGCAGAAACAATGAAGGAGCTTCACAACCCAGTCAAGAAGTGATTGCAAAGTTCAAGCCAGGATTATAAGTGTAGAGAAGCTCAACATAGGTGAGAACTTCAATTTGAATTTGGTGATCTGATTCTTGCACATATGAGGAAGGAGAGGTTCCCCAGAGGAACATATAACAAACTAAAGATGAAAAAGATTGGACCATGCAAGGTCATAAAGAAATTTGGGGCAAACGCATGTGATATTGAATTACCCGATGGGATCAAAATTTCACCGATATTCAATGTTGCGGATATGTAACCTTACAAATATGAAGAAATAGGAGCAGAGGATGAACATACAGTTCAGTGGACCAAACAAATGCCTGTAGCTGAAAAGCCACATATGGAAAGTATAATTGGCAAGAGAGTCAACAGGAAGACCAGGAGAAAAGAGTATTTTGAATACTTGGTCAAGTGGAAAGGACATCCAATTGAAGATGCCAGTTGGGAAGATGAAGCATAAATTCAAAAGCATGGACAGACCATGCAAGAGCTCATGAATAGGAGTTCATGGAAATTTTCAAGCGAGGGAGTATGATGCAGGAGCATCGTAAGCAACCAGCTGGGAGGAGCGCAACACACATTTTACATGTTTTGATTTTTTTTTGAAAATATTAAGAAGCATATATTAATGTAGTAGCTAGAAGTGTACTTTCATTTATATCTGGCTCTTGTAAACAGATCGTGAGCGATTTGCTCTCATCTGTCAATGTAAAAGGCATTTTAGCCCAATTAATGAAAGTAGGTAGATTTGAATTATAGATTAGACAGTTTAGAAGTGTAGGAGGGAAAACGGATATAAACACCCTCGTCTTTGTATTATGATATTCATTATAAAAAAAACATAGAGCTGTAGTAGAGAGTTGTGGAGAAAGACCCATGTACAGGAGCTTGAAATAATATAAGAAGCTTTGAATCAGATTTCATGGTGTTATGATGTTTTCTGTTTATAAATGGTGAATGGTATGCTTATGGTTTTTTAATTCTCTATGTTATGCATTTGTTATGAGGCTATACTGTGTATGTATGATTTCATGTTGAATGTTTGAAGTCTAAGAGAAGAAAGAGAATGAGTTTCAAGTGTTTCTCTTCCTGAGAGAGAGTTCCTACAAGGAGTGCAGTGAAACATCCACAAGGTGTGCATTGACAAGGATTTCTGAGTTTATCTCTGGAAGCTCAAGAGGGATAATGTTGTTCTCATTCCAGTAGAAGTGCAGGTGAAGCACAAAAGCCATGAAAGGTGTGCGCAGGATAGTCGAGGTCTTAAAATTATCAACTAAGGTTGAAAGGTAAAAGACTGTTGTTGCAGAAGGTGCACAGAGTCGAAGAATCAAATACACAAAAGTATTTGAAAGAGTGCCGCAAGGAGTGCGTGCATGAGTCCTTTTGAGACTTGAGTTGCAAGAGAAAGCTTAGGAGGGTCAACACCTTTGAAAGTAATCAAAGGGAGATGGATCAAAGTCACTTTGCAGAAGCCAAGTTCAGACGAAGAACACTGGTTCATTTCAAAGAAGTTGTCATGGAGGAAATGAGAGGTCATAATTCTCCAGGGAGAACTCCCGAAGTCACAAGGACTGAAGGATTTAGAGAAGCTGGAAGGTGGATAGGGGAGGACGAACCTATCACTTTGGTATCAATAATCAACGTGGACCGTCGATCGTCATAGTGGAGCATCAAATCATTTTGGGGATTCATAGTTTGTAGGTTCATAGTATAAGCCAAAATCCTTCGTCACTCTAACTCCCGAATCACAAAAATAATTGTTAAGTGAAGAATTTCAGGATTTCGGTAATTTGGGATTCATAATACCAAAAATCCTGAGGAAAAGGAGCCAGGGGCATTTACATTGAAAATCCTAAAGTTGCAAAAACCTGGAATATCCTTGAAGTGGCGTTTCGACATTTCGATGTTTCAGGGTTTGGGAACCTGATAAGACAGTGGTTTGGGATCGAGAGTTTTGAACTCCTAGTACTTGGAAGCTTGAAATAATGTGGGCATTGATTCCATAGAAGGCACCATTTCGAAGTTCGGGGTTTCAAAGTGGTAAGGGAAAAATAGTCGAAGGCTGGTTCAATTCCCGAAAAGATGCATACAAGTGAGTTTTCAAAAAAAACCCCGAAAAGGCATTTTGGTATTTCAGATACTGGAAGAATGAGAGTACAAAGAATTGTTGCGCCGAGATTTGCGAAGTTTTGAAGCATGAATTCCCGAATGCATAGGAGGAGTATTTCCCGGTCACAAGACAAAGGCAGATTTTGGCATACCAGGGATCGAGATTTCAGGAATCCTGAAGACAAGGAACCGGGGCATTTCGACATTGGAAACCCCGAAGTTCCAAAGAAGAGGTGTGTGGTCACAGGGAAAAAAAAGGAACTTCTCCATCTCACATTTCGACATTTTCCAAGTGTAGTGGAATTACATCGGAACTCACCTATTCTCGAAACCCGAAGACCTTTGTGGTTTGAACAAAAGGGGTTGATTATCCCTTAGTGTGGTTTGTAGTGAAGATCCTAAGTGGACCTCGGCTTGAGGGTAGGGGGTTTGCATTATTATTTCAACAAACCAAGTGTGATGTGGTTCTATGATGATTCCCACATGCCCAACACCTAGGGCTATGTGAGAATACATTCCCTAAGAAACACAAATCAACATTTCCTCTTAGTGAGGGAGGTATTCTCACTGCACTTCACAAGTGGGAATACCTTCCGATGCTACAAAAGCATTAATATATTGATGTGAAAAGACATATTTTGTATCTATGCCACGATAGTAGCCTATAGAGATGAGGCAAGAGGAACAAATAGTAGGTGGAAGAAAGACACAAGTGGATATATACCTAGTAGATATGATACCTAGGGTTTTGATGGAATAACTAACTTGAAAACAAGGTCTTTAACCTATATTTGTGCATGCCAACAAATGGTTCTGTTATCGGGACCCATAATATGGAAGAAAGGGATGTTTTGGAGACCAATGAGGAAGGATATAACTGAATGGATGGAATAAAAGGAACAATAATTTTTCTAGAAGGAGAATAAAAATCATCGTCTAAAGAACAAACAATGCATGCAAAGTTATGTGTACACAAAATTACATGAGATATTTTTCGGTGAATTCCCAAACCTTTTAGCATAATGTATATAAATATTTGTTGAAAATACTGGTAGATATAGACCAACTGTTCCAAAGAACTAGAGTCCTGAGCTAGTGGGACAAGTGGACTCAGTAGAAAACAAGATTTCCTGCACATTTGACTTTTGGCTAGATATTATATTAAGAGGCTACATAACATAATTTTCCATAGACTGTACCTAGGATTATAATGTCATGGAAAGAGACTTCTTTACAGGTCCACAAGGAAGATTCATAAAGTCGTTACCTACCTGGATAAAAATGTTTCTATGTGACAAGGAAGTGAAAACGATGGAGTTCGATAGATAAAGAACTTTTCACACATAGAGGGGCTGGGGTTGTCGACCGAGAGATGATATAAGGGTAGAAAAAATGGAAAAAGGAAGGGAAGACTGAGAATGCAGGAGAAAAAGGGAGGGATATCAGATGAAGAAGAGAAATTTGGAGTTTTTCACAGTGGGAGAAGGTACAAGAAGTTGAGAACTGTGACTAAGAAGAAAGAGAAGAGCATCAAGTACCTGAAACATCATGCATATATCCATATCATAGTAGTACAATAGATAGAGGGAGAAGAAGGAGATATCAAGTTCATTCTATTTATATAGGAACTAGTAAGTCCTTCCCAAGCTGAGTCCTAGGTCGAAACCACAACCTTGTGTGTGTCACATGAATACGAGACAACATTCGAAGACCTCTCTAGAGAACATGTAATCAGTAGAGGAAGTCAGAGAAACAATACCCAGAGCAATAGTAGCCATACATTTAATAACAATCAACCAGTATCACCAGGAGAGATTCCTACACACAGTAACATGGCAGGGGTAGATAACACACTAAGATTACCAGAGTTCAAAGGAATCAGATCGAAAGACGTAGAACAACATCTGTTCATATGTGAAACCATTTGGAATACAAAGAATGTCCAATATGACGATGCACATATCACGTACCTGGAAACAACCTTTAGAGGACACATGCTAATTTGTTACATGAAGCTCTAGAGTACCACAACACTAGGTCAAGCAAGGACATTAGCAAAGATCACACAAGAATTATTAAAATAATTCAAGAAACCAAAGTTATAGTTTTAGTATATTACCAGGCTTAAGGAGTTCAAGCAAGTACAGAATGAGTTAGTATGAGAGTTCGATCAGATATTCAAAGATGTGAGGGGTAGATTAACATTCCAAATACCCAAATGAACAACATAGAGAGTGGTTTATTGTGGCATTTCTACCTTACATTCGTAGTCCTTTAATACAACAAAAGGTTACATTGCAATTTGAGGCATTGTATATTTCTATGAAGTTGGAAGCCTCTTCAGTCATAGACAACAATGGAATGACGTAGATATAGAACTAACTAGATGCATTAACAATTAAGTTGGTCAAAATCACAAAGGGTAAATAAAAACAGGAACATTTATGGTACACCAAGTGTAGGACTGAAGGTCACCATAAAGATGAATGACCATCCTTTGCATAGTACTTAGTAGTTGGAGTACCAAAAAAACTACTAGGAGGAGGATACTGTGAGATATGAAAAAAATGGGGACATAACCCCCATGAGTGCCAGTTATTATAGAAATATCAGAGTACCCCAAGAAGCTTATTCTGTAAATTTTTCAAATCAGTGGGACATGAAGATAATGATTGTCATGCATTTGATGTGATGAGGGAGCACATATCAGATATGTACAGAATTAAGGAGAATAATTTTTTCATAGAAGGGGGAGTGAAGTATAATAATCAAAGATGATTTAATCAAGGAAATCGAAGAGGATTCGATAGGGATCGAGGTAGAGAAAACTTCGGGAGAGGAGGAAGAGGCCCCATAATATTCTTTTATTGTAAACAACCAGGACACCTAGCACGGGATTTCCAAAACCCCTGCACAACATGCACTTATTGTCGATCATTAGAACATGCGATAGAGGATTGTCCATAATTCTTGGAAAAGTGGTAGGCCAGAGGAAATCAAAGCCAGAACCCAAAAATTCAAAAGATATCAGCCGAGATAGGGGACAAAGGACCCAAAATATTAGTTGTTATGCACAGAGGAACCAAAACATGTATAGATGAAACCAATATAAGGAAACATGTTGAGAAATGGGTAAAGAAATTAGTAGTACCCATGTCGACATTTGACCCACAAGACGAAAAAGAAACCTATAAAAGGATGAGGGAGGAACTATTATGACAAGAATGGGCAACGTAAACATCGTCTACACCACATATGGTGGATATTCCTCCCACTGATGACCAAGCCATGACCAAAGGATCGCTAGATAAGGTAAGTACCTTACGATCTATGATCAATCACTGCGCACAAGACAATTACCCCTACTGAAAAGAAAGTAGTGAACTAGTGACTTTGAAAGAAAAGAACTAATGGAGAGTTTAGGTTTGTTAACGAGGTTTTTTCCCGCAAAGTATTGCTAAAGACTATTATTATAAGCTATCGATTATCTATAATACTAGTAGGTGGGACCCCCTTGTAGATTGGAAGATCAGATCTAGTTCTTATTTGATGTTATGTTGTTGTTCAACATTGCTCACAGGTTTGAGCATGATTGATGATTCAGGCGTTGGTTCTATTTACAACAAATGGGTGATGGAAAATTCATGCTATGTGTGAGTGTCTTTATTTAAAAGTCTCATATCCATGTCACGAAGGCTTATGTGAACTGTTAGTTTTATTGATCCATGATCTATTATATGTTACACCTACACAAAACATGTGTTAGTCATGGAAAAGAATAAAAGAGATATAGAAAAAAATCTAAAAATGTCTATCCTATACTATGCTATGCTATGATACATTATATGAAAATGAATTTATAGGGGATCATTGCTAGTCCTAGATAACAAGTTAGTAGCTATGCGATTTATTGAGTTATATGAAAACATGGTCGATTTACATTATGGTATATTTGGCAATGGTTAAATGTGACATGGGTGGCGCATTTGACAAGTGATGGATGTTAAGTTCGATGCATAGATTAATTAAGTGGTTTAGTGGAAGGATGGTTGGCATGTACTAAGGAATTGAATGAGTGAGGATGGAGGAAACATGCATTTATTGCACATCACTCATACTCCTTTCACTGGCCATCACCTTAGCTTGGTTATTGTTCAACTGTGTTTTTCTATGGTTAATCTTGAATTTTCAAGCAGCGCAAGAATTGCTTCGTCAAGCTCACATTTTTAAGGTTTTCTTGGCTGCAGGTATGTCTTTTCACCATCCATGAATCTGCTCTGGTTATGAAATAGATATTGGTTTGGTAATGTATGGGTCGGTTCTTTTCTTAAGAATGCAACTGTGTAAACTTGTGGTATTTCTCTAGAATGAATGGTTGGTGTGGTTTTCATTGCAATGATGTTTGAAGTAACAATTTCATTGATCATTTTGAGTGTTAGAAGCCATAAAGGTTCTTTTTCATCCTTATTGGTCTTGGTTGAAGGGTTTTCATTTGGTCCAGATTGGCTGGCTATCTCCACACTTTCTTATCACCATAACCAATAATTGTGTTGTTATGGGGTTGTTGGGTTTGAAACACCTTGTGTCACTGTGTATCGTTTCACTTGGGTATGGGTTCATTCATGTTATTGATGTTTGCGTAGTGGGTTATGATGGTTTTTATGCCAAGGGGATTGTTTAAGGTTGATTTCTATTTCTTGGCTTTGTTTTATCTCATCATTCTTCAGGTTGATTGGGAAAACCATGAGGGTTATACCCAGCATGTTATAAGGGTTGTTACAGGACCAAAATGAATCCTTTTCTCCTCTGTTCATAGTCTCTCCTATCTCATGAACTATCACCTTGTCTGTGAACTTATTGGTGGTATACCATGTGTGTGCACCGTTGGTCTCAGAAGTTCTCACCCGATGTTGGGAGTTGACTCCAGTCTCCCTATGTTGGTCCGCAGAGATAACCCTTGATTTATCAAGCCCAGTTTTTGATAAAGGGAACTATTATGTCCTGTCAAGTATACTGTTGATTTTTATGAGTTGGTGGTGTATTGTCGACAGTGTTAGATTATTGGCTCGTCTTTGTTGATTATTTTGACAGTGGTGTTGGTTTTGGTATTTAGTCACTACATTGGTTATTATGACAATCAAATTGATAAGCTCAACATGGTTAATTGGTTCATTGGAGGAATGGGATTGAATACATAGTCATTGTCTCTTACATTGTAATTATTGAATTGTTAACCCAACATTAGTTTATAATTGATTAAGTCACAACGATGCATTGTGCATGATGCATTGGTATGTGTGGGATTCCTACAATATGTTATGTCGATTTAATGGTTGTTGTGACAGTGTGTTTTAAATTTCCAAATGGGATTATTGCAATCATAATAGTTATGGCATGGTCATCCACTGTGTATGTTATGGATATTATTTGATTACACCATCATATATGGGCACAGGTTTTATAATAGTATGGTGTTGTTGTAGTCTGATTCAATTGAGAAATGGATTTAGGCATACTATTGTTGTTTCCTTGTATTAAATTGATAACTCAACGTCGTTTGATGTTTAGATATGGAGTAAATAGACATTTACAGTCGTAGTAACGCTATTGCATTTGTTGAATGGCATGTGTATCATACAACATCATATAAGTTGAAGTAGTAATTACTGTGCATTTAAATGGCAAGTCAAGGTTATTGCAATTTGATATATTGATGATTGTTTGTTGATTGTCCATTGTGTATAGTTGATGGATATCATGCCTGATATCAGAGCTGAGCACAGATTCTATGATAGTATGGTATTATTACAAATTAGTTGTTAAATGGAATTGAGGAATAAAATCAGGCACGATTTTTGTGTCTAGTTTGATGAATGAAATAATTCATGGATAGTGGTTGATGTTTTGGTGTTGAACAAAGTGGAATTAAGTGACTATGTATTCATTTGGGAATTGTTTTAAAACATTAAATGAACAAATGAGAAGAAACATAACTCTACTACAGGTTGTTGTGGAATGCATATTGTCTTGTTTTGGTGACATTGTGTTAAAGATTTGATTGCGAACAATAAGCAAGTTAATGCACAAAATTGATTGAATTATACACAGTAGTTGTTCATTTGATCACAATGATTATTTGGTTGGTGTTGGATATTTTTATGTTTGATATAGAATGGTTTTATGGATTATTCAATTAATTTTATGAACAATATCCTCTCTCTTTCCCTACCATTATTTCACTTTTTTCTAATTACAACCACCTCGCCCTCCCACATTCATTTTTCACTCCCTGTTCTTAAAATTTAATTAGAGTTAATAGAATTATGTATTGAAACAGTTTGAAATCACAGTTTCTTGGTTGTATCATAATGATATATTCTTTGGTTTACATTAAAGTTGATTTTTATTTTTTTTGTCTTTGAGAAGTAACCATGATTCTTTTCCTCCTCATTTTAACATTTTTTCGCTCAATACAACCCCTCGCATATCCCAAAACCTTTGTTCACCCCCTGCTCATTGTCAAGAGTTAAGAAATTTGTATGGATTGGATTGCATGGGCCTGATATGTTGTTGAGCCAAAATTTATTTCATATTTTTAAGGAGTTGTCATGTATGGTTGTTAAAAGAATTATTTGCTAATCAATCACGCATGCATGAATGAGTTTTTTCAACCGAGGTAGCCATGGAAGAGGTAATTGGAACAGGGGCCCTAGAAGGCCTATATTCTCCATTCAATTTGATGCCAACACACAAGAGTAAGGCCAGTTATTTCAAGCTAGATTTTTCAATTGGATTGGGAAAGGAGTGGTCCAAAATAGGCCTGAAAGGCCTCCCTTCCAAGCTCCATAAGCCCCTGGTATTCCCGTACCCCCTCATGTCTCATTGCAGCCCGAGGTTCCCAAAAACCATGGATGGAAAGAGATTGTCCACCTGATTGTATCCCAACATTGTGGCTGGCCCAATTTGTCCTTACTTCCTCCCCCGCCTATCAATCAGATTGTCCAAGCCACACTTGTACACTCATCCGTTCAATTCTCTCATGCTAAAAAAATGTTGAAAACAGAGGCCCACCATGCCCCTAACAAGGGAAAATCCAATGTTGCCCCTTCCTCACCCTCCAACGGCTCTAATAAATCCGTGTCTTCCCAGATGCATTTGAGGAACGATTGTTCTCATGTGATCAGTGAGATTAGGCCTAAAGGCTTAGTACAAACAAAGGAAAATTCATAGAAATCAAAGGGTGACATCAGTAACCAAGGAAAGATTGCATCTCAGAGTGGAAAATGTGGTTTTTGAGTTTAGTTTATTTATTGTTGATGACATTTGACTTCAGAAGTTTTGGACAACATGTTTTCTTTGGATATATGAGTAATATACTTTTGAAAATAATTTCAAATATCAATGAGATAAATTGTCAAAGATGAATGTGATGATGGGATTCACAAGGAGGGGTGTTTTGTTTAATTAACTAGTTATGTTATGATTGTTAAGAACTAAAGGGATTCACAAGGGGTCCCACCTACTAGTTATTATTTATTTAAAACCCTGATTATGGTTTATTACCAAGCTATTATTTATTTTAAAACCCTTATTATGATTTATTAATTCCCCCAACTAAAAATTTGGTTGAGTTTTTAGTTAAATTAACTAATGAAGTGGTTCAACTACTTCAACCATTTCTAATTAGCTTAAAGGAAAAAGGAAAGGGAGGAACAAGAGGTGGATAGAAGGAGAAGAATACTAAGGTTTTCTCTTTGAGTTTATGTTGAGATAGTTCAATTTTCATTCATTCCTTAATTGATCATACGCCTAATTCTTTTTTATGATAGTAGGGTCTTATTGAAAACAACACGATTCAACGTTGAATAACATCATTCAAACACTTGTTTTTTAGAGGTGTTGATATATCTTTGATAGTTTGTGTACACTTGTCTGTTTGTGAGTTAGTTTTCATGACTGAAAAAGGCTATTGTGCAAAGTCGAGTGGGAAAAAATCAGTGGCAAGATGATCCAACTTTTAGAGTTCAATTTTTTATTTTCTGTCACATGTCCTTTTGTATGTTTCATCGGGGACGTCTAAGTTTGACTTTGGTCCAAAACCTCTTCACGAAATTTTGTAAAGAGAATGAATCTTTGATGAATTCGAATGAAATAAAGGATTGCTTTATGTCTCATCTGTCTTTATTATCATCTTGGTTTCCTTACGTTTGTCTCTACATTTATTTCAGCAACTGTTATATTTAGAAAATCATATAAATAATGAATTTTCTAGCAAGATTCTATTTATAAAAGACTAGCCTAAGCAATTGTAATCAATACTTGTGAGTTAGGATATTATTTTTGATGGCTATAAACATAGGGTGAAATTCCTGTCTATTTTTCTTTAGCCAAGAAGAATCTAAAAATACTGAGTAAGATCATTTAATATGTTTTCGTCAACAAGCTTTAGTGCACATATTGGAGAATACGACATAGACAATGTGATCTTAGAATTGGTATATGATGTGAATGTGCTACCTAAGAAGACATGGGAAATGATGGGGAAACCAAAGTTAGTTTGGTCACCCAATCAATTGAGATTAGAAAACCAATTCAAAATAATACCTATTAGTTGATTAACAAGAATACATGTGAATATAGATGGAGTGTGCATTGTGACATATTTTGAAGTTATCGAGATTGTGGATGATCGCCAACCATACCAGTGTTAATGGGACTAGAATGGGCCTTCGATAATCAAAAAATTATCAATATGAAAAGGAGAGAGATGATATTTGAAGTAGGATAACTTAAAGTTACTGTGCCATTAGAACCAAAATAAGGAGGGAGGTACATAGAACCAATGAAGGGAGATGAAATTGACAACCTATATTACATTAATGCTAGGATGGATGACTTTGTTAACCCCACCAAAGATGGTGAGTTGAGTTGGAGAAGCATAAATTCATGTACATCATACTCATAATTAGGTCTGGAAAATTGATAGCAGAGGATGCATGAAGTCTGAAGACGACGATGCACAGGCATGACCAAATCAGTGCGATGGATGGAATAGAACTATGTGACCCAACTAAGTATGACAGGTTGACAGATATAAGCGAATATGTATATACATTAGAGGCACATGTACCAAAACAACATAGGCTACTAGCACTGGACATTGTATTGAAGGCCACCCGAGCCAGATGGTGGGCGACACAAAAAGAAACAATAGAAGACTGGAAAAAATGTAGGATACTAATACAAGTGAGATTCAATATTGATGTGGGATACATGACGCAAAAGTATACCTCGGAAGGAAACCCAATAGATCATGTTGCATGGCTTGAAAACTCATATAATTTAGTACCAAGGAAAGAATGGACACACAGGTTCATACATACCCTTGACACCATCCCAAAGAACTAGTACCTAGAGCTGGGCATGGGCAAAGAAAAAACAAAATGGGATTACATAAATCAACTATTCCAGGTAACATTTATCTTTCAGAATGAGTCGTCACTAATAAGTACCACACTACAGGTGATTAAACAAAAAATATTCACCAAAGATGAATGAATGGAAGTAATATATGTATGCAACAGACACAATGCATCTATGATGATTCACAAGTTATTAGAATGTTAAAATGTCACACAAGAGGATCAGGATGATGAATATCCCCGTAATATCCAAGTACATGAACCAAATGGGGAATGAACAATATAGGGCCCAGAGCTGAAATCCACAACATATGCACAACTAGTGAAGACACAAAAACTCAATATTGCAACAAAGGAAAACCCTAAGTTTTCAAAGATAGGAGATTACTGGGATGATGAAACTGTAGAAAATATAGAAGATATACTAGGTGAATACCAAAACCTATTCCCAACTACATTCTTCAAGATGAAAGGGATCGCAATAGAGCTAGAGGAGATGAAAATACCATTGAAACTAGGCTTTAAACCAGTGAAACAGAGACCCTACATATTGAACCCAATATATAAATAAAAAGTAAAGGAGGAAATAGACCACATGTTAAAATAAGGAGTCATCGAACCGGTTGAGGAATCAGAATGGATAAGTCCCATGGTGGTGCAGGACAAGAAAAAAAGGGTAATAAGAATCTGTGTTGACTTGACAAAACTAAATGATGCATTCTTGCATGATCCATTCCCAACATCATTTACATATGAATTACTTGAAAATGTAAGAGAAAAATAATTCTATTTGGTCACAGATGGTTTCTCAGACTACCATCAAATAATAATTGTGCAGGAAGATAGACATAAGACTACATTCACAATAGAATGGGATTTTTTCAATACACAATGATGTTGTTTGGGTTAAAGAATGTACCTGTAGTATTTTCAAGCGTAGTTGTTGCAATGTTTGAGGAGTTCATTCATAAGTTTCTCGAAGTCTACTTGGATGAAATGACTGTATTTAGCTTGTTATGCGATCAGGTTGAATTGCTAAGATTGATGTTAGATAAGTGTAGACAACATAAGATATCCTTAAACCTAAAGAAGTGTATTTTTGCGCACCATTCATAATAATATTGGGACACGTGGTATGAAAATAAGGATTAATAGTTGATCCTTCAAAGATTGCAGTTATTCTGGACTTACAACCACCCACATCAGTCAAAAAAATTTACACAACATTGTGTCATACAGGGTATTATAGGAAATTTATCAAAGGATACACAAAGATTACAACACCAATGGGAAAATTTCTGAGCAAAGAAGCAAATTTCCAGTGGAATGGCGATTTCCAGAAAGAACTAGACACACTAAAACAAAAGTTAGTAACTATGTCGATATTAATTTTCCCATACTGGAATAAGGAATTTCATGTACATGTCGATGCATCATCAATAGCATTAGGTGTGATCTTGTCACATCCAGGTGAGGGAGACATAGATCACCCATTCTCTTTTTCAAGTCAGAAAATATCAACAACAGAGAAAACTATACCACAATAGAACATGAGGGATTGGTAATGGTCTATGCATTACAAAAGTTCATACACTATTTACTAGGTTCACACTTTAAGATGTACACAGACCATTCTTCGCTGAGATATCTGGTAAAACCAACTAATGTTGGGGAGAATCATATGTATATGGCTCCTATTATTTCAGGAATACAATTTTGAAGTAGTAGTAAAACTAGGTAAACTCATTGCAGGACCAGATCACTTGTTGTGCATACTTTTGAGAGAAGATACAGGAAAACTGGATGACAACTTTTCGTATGCATAATTATTTTTAGTTAAGATGGTGGACACATATTTTGTAGACATTGTACAGTTCTTAAATACATGGATTCCCCCCTTAGACATTACAATTGCACAGAAAAAGTAGTTGGTAGTAAAGGCTGCAGACTGCCAATTAATTGCAAGAAGCTTATATAAACTGGGTGCAAATGGAATATTGCAACAATGTTTGGTCGAACACGAAAGACAAATTATATTGGTAGAAGTTCATGATAGGATAACAAGATAACATTATGCAGGTAAAGCCACTGTGTAGAAGATATTATGCACAAGACTATGTTGGCCTACACTCCACATTGTCACTAAAGAATACTATTAGACATGTGATGTTTGTCAAAGAGTCGGAAATCCCTCCAGAAGGGATGAGATGCCATTGTATCCACAAGTTACATTATAGGTTTTTGATAAGTGGGCAATAAAATTCATTTAAACAATCAACCCATCAACATGAAGATTAGGGGCTAGGTACATCATTACATCAACATAATATCTGACTCGATGGGAAGAAGTCACGCTAGTTACAGATTGCAACGTAAAAACTACTACTAACTTTTTGTTCGAGAATATAGTAACTCGATTTGGATGTCCAAGAAAATTTATGAGTGATAAAGGGACACACTTTATCAATAATACCATAGAATCTTTGACTAAAGAATTCCAAATTCACCATCACAAGAGTACGCCGTACCACCCATAGGCCAATGACATAGTGGAAGCATTCAACAAAATCCTAGAGAATGCACTAACAAAAATATGCAATGTAGAAAGAAATGATCAGGAATTAAGAGTCCCTACTATATGATGTGAACATAGGAAAACCATAAAAAGTGACAGGGAAAACACCTTTCAGGTTGGTATACAGGCAGGAGGAAGTAACGTCGATGGATTTTATTATACCGAGCCTATGCATCACAACTCTCATGGATCTTTCAGATTCAGGAGTAATACATGAATGACTATCACAACTGGTACAACTTGAGGAGGACAAATTAATGACATGGTTTCACTAGAAGGTTCAAAAGTTAAGGGAAAAATCATGGCATGATAGACACATTAAGTTGAAAAAATTCCAGGTAGGTGACTTGGTACTACTATACAATAGAAAATTTATGCAGCACCTAGGGAAGTTTTGTATGCACTGGTTAGGACCATATGTGATCAAGGAGGTGACAGAGGTATGTGTATCACAGTTGGAAACAATTAATGGAAAATCATTGAAAGGAAGTGTGAACGATAGTCGACTAAAAATCTATCAAGAGGGACAACAATTTGCGCAATAGGAAGAATAGTGCAATGAAAAAAAAAATAGCATGCACATAAATAATGACACCGGGAACCACAAAGAGAGGTGCAACTACACCAACCAAGGAGACTCAACACAAAATCAATAAACTATGCAGAAGTAATTTCACCGTCCCACACGACAATACCATTGAAAGTACGAAAAAGGAGGAAACGATAATTACGAGTGGATAAGGAAAAGTCATAAAACTATCTTCATAACAAGGCATAAAGCTTCCATATGGCCAAGTCATAAAGCCATCATAATGACAGGGAATAAAATAAAAATGTCGTTGATACACATGATAGAGTGATAGTACATGATGGAAATCTAATAACAAATTTGGGAATAAAGCACCATTAACGCAAACACTTGTCACACTACTATCACACAAGACAATAGGGAATGCATGAAGATAAGTGAACAACTAGAAAGAAGGTATAAAAGAAACCATAATATTCAAACAAGGGTTATTGTTACTTAGAAGTGAAGGAGAGACATAGAGCAAAGATATAGACTGAGATCGAGAGCTACAACACCTTTCAAATACTAATTAACTACATAAATGGAGCCACCCAGAGCTGCTAGAGCTCTTCTACGACTCCTACTGATCAATTTACCGATGGACTATGTAGAAGACCAAGATAAGGGAATGGAGTTTCACTATTGATGGCTCTTGATTTTGATTTCCTTCATAGAACAGGGAGAGTCGGAGGACACACAATTATTAAGGATGAGAGGGAAGCCATGCATAGTGGAAATGTACCATAATTTGTTTTTTTCAACAAACAAGAGGAGACAAATGGAAAAAAACATAGAATTCTTTCTCTATACTGAAATGGTTCAACATTGTATATGAAATGCACCACACATGTCACCACAATTGGTGGAGTCATATGGACTAGTTGCAGAGTTCCACTCTGACATGAATCACATGTATATTAAAGCCAAGAAGGATCCAAGGGAGGAGTGGGTCCAAACAAAGTACAAGATAATGGAAGAAGACATCCAAATGGTCATGCAAGATTGGGAACTAGACTAGAAGGTCCCAACACAAGGGGATGAAACAATGTAACATGGGAACAACTAGGTGGTACAATGAACATATATAGAGATGGACCCTCTAGACAATGGTGCAGAGGACACCAATCAAGGAAATGGCATGGAGGAGGCACTAGAAATAGAACCAATAGACCAAACTCCACAACCCACACTTAGGAAAAGGAGGAAATGTTAGGACCAAAGCACAGGTCCATCGACATGGAAGAAGAAAAAGTCTCGAAAGACACCAACCATCTACAGACTAACAGAACAAGACATGGATATAATTGGGTACCAACAAAGGGATTCCACAGAGGAAGTCCTCCAATAGGCCATAAAGAAACAAGAAGACCTACAAACACTAGTGTACAACTAATTTTTGAAGTTACAATAGTTATTGGAAATAGTCAATTGGCACCCTTGCAAGGATTCAACATAGGCCAAGAAGGCATAACAAAAGAAATACAGACTGCAATATCAACACAAATAACAATAGAGTGTATAGTGATCAAGATCCTAGTAGAGACAATCAGGTTACCCAACCCTAACGTACAAGAGAAGCTACAAGGACTAAGTCACATTGACCTAGATTCGTATCACATATACCTATGGAATTATTATAGGGTTTACACATAGGGATCACACAAGAACTATGTCTCTAAGAAGACACCGCAGGTAGTGAATTAGGTAAAGTGGAAGCTGAGAAGACGAAACTACATAAAAAATGTGTTGTTGCAGTATAGGAAAAGTGCACAGTATAACAACAAGTGGAACTCACAGTAAAAGAGAAGAGAGAGGATGAAGGAAAGGTAGAGAAATCCTTGAGATGAAAGAGAGAGGAAGAAGTCAAGGCCAAGAATTCCTTGAAAGAGAAGGGTGAGGTGGAAGAAAATGTTGACAAAGATTTGAAGGAAAAGGAGAAAATCAAATGATTCGTATAGAAAATCCAAGCGACAATCCAAAACCTATACAAAGAAGTCTTAGGTACCATTGGTAGTAGAGGCCATATTATATGCGACCCAACCATTCAAATAGAGAAACATATGTTATAATTCAAGATGCTATGGAAGTGAAGGAAGGAGAACGTACCAGTAGGGGTAATATATGCAACATAAAAATGTGTAGAAGGCACTACAATTACTTGGGAACCATTCTTACTGAACTAGTTCCCACCAGACTATGCAGAAGCCCAAGATAAGGGAATGGAGTTTCACTAGCCATGGCTCTTGATTTTTATTTCCTTCATATAATGGGGAGAGTTGGAGGATACACAGTTATTAGGGATGAGAGGGAATCCATGTGTAGTGGAAAAGTACCATAATTTCTAGTTTTCAACAAACAAGAGGAGACAAAAGGAGAACAACATAGAATTTTTTCTCTATGCTAAAATGATTCAACATTGTATCTAGAACGCACCACGCATGTCACCAAAGTTGGTGGAGGAATATGGACCAGTTGCAGAGTCCCACTCTGACAAGAATCACATGTATATTAAAGCCAACAAGGATCCAAGGGAGGATTGGGTCCAAACAAAGTACAAGATAATGGAAGAAGACATCCAACTAGTCATGCAAGATTGGGAAATGGACTGGAAGGCCCCAACACAAGGGGATGCAACAATGCAATAGGGGAACAACGAGGTGGAACAATGCACATATATAGTGATGGACCCTCTAGACAATGGTACAAAGGAAACCAATCAAGGAAATGGAGCAGAGGATGCACAAAAATAAGAACCAACAGACCAAACTCCACAACCAACACCTATGAAAATGAAGAAATGGTAGGACCAAAGCACAGGTCCATCAGCATGGAAGAAGAAAATTTCCCAAAATACACCAACCATCTACACACTAACAAACAACGACATGGACATGATTAGATACCGACAAAGGGATGCCACAGAGGAAGTCCTCCAAGAGGCCACTAAAAAACAAGAAGAACTACAAACACAAGTGTCCGACCAATTTTTGAAGTTACAACAGTTATTGGAAATATCTCAAATGGCACCTGTTCAATGATTCAACACAGTCCACAAAGGCATAAAAGAATAAATGTAGACTACACTATCAACACAACTGACAGCATAGTGTAGAGTGATTAAGATCCCAATAGATACAATCAACTTACCCAACCTTAAAGTACAATAGAAGCTACAAGGACTAAGTCACATGGACCCAGTCGTATCACAAATACCTACAGAATTATTATAGGGCTTGTGCATAGGGATCACACAGAAACTGCGTCTCTGAGTAGACACTGCATCTAGTGAATTAGGTAAAGTGGAAGTCGAGAAGATGAAACTATAGAAAAATGTGTCGTTGTAGTACAGGAAAAGTGTGTAGTAGAACAAAAAGTGTAACTCGTAGTAAAAGAGAAGAGAGAGGATGAAGGAAAAGTAGATAAATCCTTGAGAGAAAATAGAGAGGAAGAAGTCAAGGTGAAGAAATCCTTGAAAGAGAAGCGAGAGGTGGAAGAAAAGGATGATATAGCTTTGAAGGAAAAGGATGAAATCAAATGATTGGTACAGAAAATCCAAGCGATATTCCATAACCTATACAAAGAATTTCCAGAAGTACCATTGGTAGTAGAATCCATATTAGAAGAGAAGGTATCCAATATAAGCGTAGTCATCAAGGGAATCCAGAACAATATCACTGAGCTAGAACTGTGCACACTGCGAAGGACACCACCATAAGAAAGAGAACAAAGGAAAAGGATGGCTCAGACCTTGGTGGAAAAGATCAACATCTTGGAACAAGAATGCATAAAGATGTGTGATCAAGGAACACACATTTGGAAACAAATTATTACCAACCTAGAGATACAAGAACTGGAATATAAAATAAGGACTACATAGGAACAAATGCATTAGGTCAATGAGCATGTAAATAATCTACCACTGGAAAAAAAAATGAAAAAAATCATGAATAACAGGAAATTGCACAATGCAGTGGAACAAATGAATGAAGAGCATAGGAGTATCACATAAAAATTTCAACCACTACGTGACTAAGCCCTTAGGGTACTAGAAGGATTAACTACTATGAAAAGTACTATGACACTAGAGGTGCAAGACACCAAGGTCAAACTCTCTATTTTGAAAGCGTAGACTATGGAGTAAATATTGAAGAAGGAAGAAAAAATAACAACAGTAGTACAAATAATGAAGGACACCCTCCATAAATTTACTGAGGTGTGGAGGAGCACGACAGAGCAGGCCTAAGTGGCTTGGAAAGAGACACATGTGAGTTTCAGGGGCATGTTGGGTAGGTTGTTTTGGGTATAGAATTGTGAGAAAAGATGAGGTATAGGGAAAAGGTGCAGAAAGGACGAAGGTAGGAGAAGAATAAGAAGAAAAATAAGAAGATGAAGATAAAGAAGATAAATAATATCAAGAACATCAAGAACACCAATAAATAAGAGAGAGGAAAGAATAGAAGATGTGGGACAGGAAAGAAAATCTAGAAAAAAAACCAGGAAAACGATCCAAGCATGAGTTGTATCCAGCTCATAATGAGTTGTCACCAACCAAGCATGAGTTCTAGCCAACTAACAATGAGGTGTCAAAATGCCTTGATAATAATATATATAAATATGTAAGTGGGGTCGAGAAATTGGAGAGAGAGAGAGATAGAGAGAGAGAGAGAGAGAGAGAGAGTAACTTATGATGAGAGTTAAGAGTGCAAAGCATTGTAAAGAAGCTATAGATGTGAGGAGAATTGAATGTTAAGCATCCATTGTAGCATCGAGCACAACCAAGACACTTAAATATAATAAAGGAGCCTCCTTTTTGTGGAAATATCCCGGAGTTGGGTGAACCGTGGTAAATATCTGTAGAATTGTATGCTTAGATGTTAATTCATGGCCTTAATGTGAATGTATAATTATCTTTAAGGATGTTTATAATATAGTAGTATGCAGTAACCAAGACTGTATGTTCAACCACTAAATAACATGAATGTGGATATGTGTGCATATATAATTAAGAAACAAGTCTAGGGTAACAAGGATCTAGTGTGGGAGAGGATCCTATAGGCATGGAAAAGTGGGTTTCCAATCTTTCTATCACCACTACAGAATCTTGGTTCCTGCAATTTCCATAATGATACCTTAGGTGAGACTTCACTTGCATGTAGGTGATGCTGAAAGGGTTGGTGTTTATAGGGTTTTTTTGGACTAAGTAACTTGAACCCAATGTATGGAACCTACCTATGCACACGCCAACAA
>SNQJ01S0080458.1:3726-19337 GCA_010110895.2 Picea sitchensis | reverse complement strand
CTATTAAGTTTGAGAATGAGCATTTTTAGGCCCTTTTGAGTGTAGCAATAGAAGGGAAAGTTTTTTCCAATCATGTTTTAACCTTCCTGAAGAGGCTAAAGACATGTTTTGTGCAGGTTGGAGATTTATTTGTAATGTAATTAAGCAGTTGGAGTTCTTTTCATTATATTAATGGAGTGGTTGCACAGTTGAAGCATGACTAGAGATGTATCCAAATATGGGTGAAATATGTTTTCAATTTGTCTATTTGTCTTTGTGTTATTATTTTATTCAATTTATCTTTCCAATTATGTTTTTAATATTTATAATTTAATTTAAGACAATTTACACTTATAATATTTGCAAGTAAAGTTAGTGGATTTCAGATCAAGTTTGATATCAGAGTTGGTTTAATAGGATATGCAGTTTGAAGAGAAGGTTGTAAAACTAAAACCATGGGAAAATATTTGAAGTCAGAAAGACTTCGGGAACTTCAAGAAATTAGCCAACCGATTCAAGAAGATAATTTTGTATTGAGAAGGTTATTGCGAGTCTGTGAGGATGAGAAGAAAAAAGTGCAGCTTGAATTCCAATCAAAGGATGGAATTTTACCAAAGATTAATAAAGTTGAAAGAGTGTAGTACAAAGAAGAGTCTACCATTCCAATAATATTGTCTTCTATCATATATTCCCAATCTATAACTGAGGTATGCAGTGTAAGTGAGTCATTGTTTTCTCATGGTATTAGTTTTAAGCTACTAACCAAGATGGGTTATGATTGAAAGGGACTTGGAATTAATGGAAAAGGAATGGATAATACTATATATATTGTGGAAATACCTTTCTATGTAGGTTTGGGATATGGAAAAGGAGAATTTTAAAAATGCTTCAAGATCACTGAAGAAAACAATTCTTCAAGAGAAGAGACTAAGACATTATTGAAAAACCTTATACAAAGAGAAGGAACATCACTTCATGAGAGTGAAAAATATTTCAAGGTATATCAAATTACATGTTAACATCTTGAAGGAGTGAAGCTAATTTCTTCCCAAGATACTTGCAATAAGAACCCCCATGGAAGGTATAATAAACCAGATTATTCCAATGTATTATTTGACTATAAGAAGAATGGAAATCAGAAACATAATTTATGGTATAAGTATCCATGTATGTTTTGTGGATTACATAGCCATTGTGTAGCTAAATTTTGGAAGATAAAGTCATTATAAGGGAAGGTCATGTCTACCAGGAAGGAGGAAAGACGTAAATACCACTCTCCAAGATTGAATGTGGAGCATGGTAAGAAGGACTTGCAGTCAAAAAAATTATTGCACTCATTGCAATATGGGTGCTGATTTGATTAACAAATGCTAGAAAAATCATCCACAACTTTGTCTAAAGTAGGAAAATAAAGTTGTGAAAGAACCCGTGAAGAAAGAATTAGTAGATGAAAGATTTGGTCAAGAACAAGCAATCCAAGAGGAGGAACCCAAAAAGGTGAATCCATTAGCCAATTTTGGTATGAAATGGGTCACACATATACAAAGTTGTTTTCTTCCATTGTTGTAAAACTCACATGTTGTGTATGAGACCCTTAGAAGGGCTAATTGGACAAGTGATGATGTGGTATAACATCACTTATATGCAATGTAGTGTTTTTATGTTTTTGAAAGTGTACAAATAAGAGAGACAATTCAAACCATGTATGTAGACTTTTGGCATACCAAAAGTTTCTTTTTGTTGGGAGGTTTGATCTAGGAAGATCTCTACAACCAAGTAAAATTGATGTTCTTGAATTCAAATGTGAATGTATTCATGTTGAAGAGCTCGACGAGATATTTCCAACGACGCTTGAAAGGGCTCAAATTAATGTCATATGAGAAATTTATTGTGTTTTCAAGTTTTGGTCAAATAGGAAAATACGTGTGCAAGCCTTGACACATGGCATCACCAAAAGCTAACAGATGGAACCCCAGAAGCTGACACATGGAAACACAAAAAATACATGTCGTAGTACGATCGTGACACATGGTAGTATGGACCTAAAAGGTGGAAATACGAATGATGGCATGACATGTTGACTGGGTTGTACAGATGTTGATGTGGCATGTTGACTAGACAATACAAAAAATGACATGGAAAGTTGATGTGGCATGATGATGTGGAAGGATGATATGGTAGGAAGATGTGTAAGGGTGACATGGCATTGAATGGTGTGTCATGGTTATGTGGCTGACATATGAGCCAATCAGAGGTTTCCATGTGGCAACCCAAATTTTCCTAAAAGGGCCTTATCAACTTTGGAATGGTCAGGCGGGTGGATCAAACCCCCAACCTTATCAAACCAAACACAACTACTTACCATTGGATTACGAGAAAAACTTATTATGAATCGTCATGAATCTCTATTTAAAGTTGTATAGTTATAACTATATGACCAAGGGGGAGGTCGGTGGGCTTGACCCCGCGACCTCCACCCAAACAACTGACGTGTTTAACTGTTGCACCAAAATTTTTCCTGGTTATGGAAAAGGGAATATACTATATTTAAATTTATTATGTCTATGTTATCTGAAAATCTCAATAGGCACGGGATTTGAACTATCGACCTCTTGTATAATAACCAAACAACTTTACCATTGTTTCATTCCTATGGGTCTTGATAGGATTCAGCCCAAATTAGTTTTATGATGTTGTTTTATGCTATAAAGTTGGAGAATGAGCATTTTTAGGCCCATTTGAGTGTAGGAAGAGAAGGGAAAGTTATTCCCAATAATGTTGTAACCTTTCTAAAGAGTCCAAAGATAGGCTTTATTGTAGGGTGGAGATCCATTTGTAATGTAATTAATCAATTGGAGTGAATCACATTATATTATTGGAGTAGTTGCATGGTTGAAGTGGGCTCGAAGATGTAGCCCAAAATGGGTGAATTATGTTATCAACTTCTGCATTTGTCTTTTTTTTGTTCTTTTCTTTAATTTAGATTTTCAATTGTGTTTTAAAGATTTATAAATTGAGTTAAGACAATTTACACTTCAATTATTTGAAAATCAAGTCAGTAGATTTCAAATCAATTAGTCATCATCCTAATCCATCCTCATTATCCATATTTGATAACCCACTCACTACAACACCCCAATACCTATCACTCTATTTTCAAACCTTAATATTTCCTACAACTACCCTATATATTATTTTTTAGATACATTAACCAAGGCCTTCTCTTCCAAACATTCTATGCATATCCCTCCAACCATTTCATCCCCTAACCTTTCTACTCTCACACTACACCAGGTGACTATACACAACCAATTCTCTAATATATTTGTATCATAATACATCACAACCATAAATAAATCAACTAAAATACACACCTCTTGAAGGTAGAGATCATTCTAAAACTGACATGGATCCTTACCTCACCAAATTGGTTATTCCAACCAACCTACAACATCTCCCTATAATGTGCACTCTCAACATCAACATTGATTTCTTTAGGCCTTTCAACATAGTATAGGGCACATACCTCCTGCTTATTAGTATGAGTAGATCACTAATATACAACATTTCCTCTTAATTTTTCATAGTACGCGAACACATATCAAAGATGGAACCATGATCATCTCTCATCCACAATCAATATCCTTCACCATCATTTTCTTAGTATCAATTGCACCTTCAGAGGGGCATCTAGATGCTTTCCAAATCCCAAATGGTCATGAAAACAACAACTCCCTTCTCTCAAATACACATTCTCATTCTCACATAAGCTATATGAAATCTATTACTTCTAGATCAACGTGCAACACAACATCATTTAGACACTAATAGCAGTAGTATTTTTATCCATATGCCTCATTTAGGAAATGCACACACCATCAAGAACACTATATATAGTAAAATAAAAATCACAACATCGAATGTTCCATTCAACGATTTAACCATACCTCCAACACTTCAATCACATTCATAACTACCTCTCTCACATAATCTATACCTAACCCTAGTTTTTTTATGCTTAAGATATGCCTCCAACAACTAGATCCATGGAGATATCTAGGGTGTCACTCACTTTTTTGGATGACTATGCATCTTCGACATGAAGGATCAACTTATATAGCACTAACTCTAGTTTTGGCCACATATTTTCATTACACTAGTAGTACATAATTTTTCCTCTCTTGGATTGAACAAACCATGGGCCTATATCCCTTCCAAAGTACCATCAATTTCCATTATTTTTTTCTCCTTGCTCAACCCTCTATTGAGACTGTTAGTTCTAGTCACACACATACAAAACAATGTCTATATAGTATGCCATAGTCACGTTACTATATTAATTGGTGAGGGTTTCCAATATCTATATAGTATGTCACCAGCGCATTACCATATTGGTTGGCCAAGGATTATGAACTCCTATAGAAGTAGCTATACCTTTACAATGAACACATTGATGCTTATGTCACTCATTGCAGTGGAATCTACTCTTCTGCAATTCAAGGGCCTCATTACACAACCAATGGCTTCCTCATTGTTTACCGACATTGTTAGCATTACCACTCTCTTACCCTTGAGTCACATGGAGTGTCAATTTAGCATTCTTTATGTTCCACCTACATGTATATACACATATTCTGATGATGACATTTTTTTCTATTAATGACAACAAGTTCACTATCGGGCTTCAACCAACACCAATTCATTCCTGCTCCAACTTCACATCAATCCATATCTCTCATCTTTTATTCTTCACAACTCATTTTTGGCAACAATAGTCATATCTAGTAGTCGTAGGTGGCATCTTTTTTGGGGGGTATCACTCTTAAACCAAGAGGAAGGAAAGGATGATTTCGATATAAACTTGGAAAAAGTGATGTAGATTGTCAAGTTGACCTTCCTAAGGACGATGTACCCCTCAACCAAGCAGTGCCCAACTTAGTCAACAAGAATTCAACAATTCCCAACACTTAAAGCTAGAATCTCCTCAATTCTAACTATGTTAGTTAGTAGTTTTTGATGTATGGAAAATAGTTGCATCTTTATAGTCTTCGAGATACATGCACGAGTTGGTTATTATTTCTTTCTTAGCCTTGGGTTGTGTGCATCTTATGTGAACCCATTGTATTCCTCTATAGAAACCATTTTGATCAACAAAATAAACTAAACCATTTTTCCTCAAGGATTTACTCTTAGTTATTCTCTCTTGTTATTGGTTTCTGATTGTTTTATTAATGCTATAAGATTTTTCTTGTCTTTCCTATTAAGTTTTATCATTTGAGAAGATTATATATACATTATATTTTTCTATATATCTAAAAATCATAGATAAATTTAACAAAGTTTTTTCTATTATTAATAATTAGTATAATGATTAATAAATTATAAAATTTATAAAATTGATGCATAGTAATCATTTTTTCAATTTCAATAATAATATAATTAATATAACACTTAAAATGATAAACTTTATAAAGTTGATGCATAATAATCATTTCTTTAATTTCAATAATAATAAACCTTATGGCTAGTTGTTATAAAGTTGATGCATAATAATCATTTATTTAATTTCAATAATAATAAACCTTATGGCTAGTTGCATGGGTGCAGTAGTTTCTCAAATTTCTTTAAATTTCAATAATAATAAACCGTATGGCTAGTTGCATGGGTGTACTAATTTCTCGAATTTCTTTAATTTATGAAATATCACAAGTGTGATTCTTTATGTAATTATTAATTGCTTATCAAATGTATTTCTCATCAATGTGAGTTAAAAATCTCAAGATTAAACGTGTCCTTCAATAAAATTTGTCCATATGAGTATGCATTAAGTTGTCCATATGAGTATGCATTTCAGGGATTTTCATGCATATTTAAAAAGGAAAAGATAATAAAAATCTTATTTATTGAATAATAAGTAAGACAATTATGTCCCACTAGATATAGTTGACTTTTTTCGTAAGAACATAGTTATTATTTTGAAGTTTCAAATTTGTGATTTGTTTTTTATTTTCATCATTTATTAGTTTTTGTCAATGGTGTAGTTGGACTATAACAATCGATAATCTGTTGACTTCATATTAATATGTCCTTTGATTATAAATTTTCACACTATTTCTATTGTTTGTACTATAGAACTAAAAACATTATTTTTTATATAATAAAAAAATGTTATATGTCATCATCTCATTGGAGAACAGATTCGAAGTCTTATTGTTGGCTTCACTATTCCCAATGTTTTAATTCATGTTTTAATCCAAGATCAACAAACATATATTTTCTTATGCATTGCTCAAAGGTGGATTAATGCTAGCATTGGTTTGAATGTTTGTCTTAGCATTTTCTGCTAGCTAAATTTATCTTAAATTTCGTTAATTATAATTTTTTTATGTTTTTTGTACTATTGTTATTATTTTTTTTGTTTGTTAATTTGTGCGGGACCTGTTGTCTACGCGATTAACCTGTGGCTTGAGAAACCGTGACTCAGGGGCATCTAAGCCATCAAAATCACCCAGGGATCGCACCCGGCCTGAGCCACACCAACCCTTAACATGGTTGGATTTTTTGTCCCCGCAGGTATTGAACCGGTGACTTTAACAACATGGAGTGGCTTAACAACACACTCCGTCAGCGACTGTCCTACACCTTAGGGATTGTACTATTGTTATTATTATTATTATTATTTGTTATTATTAAGTACTTAACGTTCTTCCACACACATTCTTTCTTAAATGTTTTCACAGCGCAAGGTACTTGGACGGTTCTGACAGCCTTAAACGTTTACCTAATAGGCCTCACAGCCTTAATTGTTTACTTAACAGGCATGTTACAATACATTTTCCTTCGATTTTTGAATACAATCTTATCTGTAGTGAATTTGCGCAATTAGACCTGTTCTTGCACTTTGTAGGGTTGAGATGGAATGATGAATCTGTACATGCTTTATAAAATCCCATGTCCATATTTTATAAAAGTACATATTTAATGTGTATAATTATTTATTTCAATATTTTAAATCTAAAATTTAGTAATATCTAACTACTTATTCTTTAGATTTCTTGACTTTTATTTTAATATTTTTAAATATAATCATAAACCTAATTATAATTTCATTTTAATTTATGTTTATTATATTATTTAATAATGCAATTAAAAATTAATATCTATATTTTATAAAAATATATGTTTCTCATTTAGATTTCTTGACTTTTATTTTAATATTTTTAAATATAATTACAAATCTAATTACAATTTCATTTTAATTTATGTTTATTATATAATTTAATAATACACTTAAAAATTAATATCTAGATTTTATAAAAATACATGTTTAATGTAAATGATTATTTACTTTAATATTTTTAAATATAGAATTTAAAAAAGCTTTGATTTGTTTACTTCAATTTTTTAATTTTTTTACTTTAATTTTTTTTTAAATAAGAGATTTAACATTCTTTAATAATTTTATGTATTTAAATTGTATAATAACAATATTTAATATTAATAATTTAATATTTGGAAATAATGTTTTTAGATAATGTTAGATAGTTGATAAGGATGACCATTCGTAAACAATCGCAATATTGAACCCGTCATCCCTAGAGTCCGTCTGTGAATTTGTATATCGTGAAACTCTGAGTTTTGTTTGGAGGACACGGAACAATAGAAGTGCAATTTTGAGCCCGCCAATCCGCAAGTCCGCTTGTCAATTTGTATATCGCGAAAATCTGGGTGTTGTTTGTAGGAAACGGAACAATAGAAGCCAAATTTTGAGTCAATCGACCCGCAAACCCGCGATCCAAAAAGTGACTAAGTATGAAATGAGAAATTCGTACATGTTTTATAAAATCTCATGTCCATAGTTTATAAAAGTACATATTTAATGTGTATAATTATTTATTTCAATATTTTAAATCTAAAATTTAGTAATATATAACTTACTTATCCTTTAGATTTCTTGACTTTTATTTTAACATTTTTAAATATAATCATAAACTTAATTATAATTTCATCTTAATTTATATTTAGTATATTATTCAATAATGCACTTAAAATTTAATGGTTAATAACATGTGTTTCCTCTTAAGAGGTCACAAGTTCAAATCTAGAGGGGGGTACGGTATGTATACCTTCGTAGACTTTACCAGTCAAATCGTTGGGCGGAGGGGGGTCCCTTGTCCCACAAACAAGGGGGTCTCATACACCAATTTGGTGTGCTGGCTTGGTCGTGACCTTAAAAATATATTATTATTATTATAACATCTATATTTTACAGAAATACATGTTTAATGTAAATGATTATTTACTTTTGTATTTTTAAAAATAGAATTTTAAAAAGCTTTGTTTTGTTTACTTCAATTTTCTTTAAATAAGAGATTTCATATCCTTCAATAATTTTATGTAATTAAATTGTACAATATCAATATTTAAAATTAATAATTTAATATTTGGAAATAATGTTTTTAGATAATGTTAGATAGTTGATAGGGATCACAATTCATCAAAAATCACAATCTTGAGCTCGCCATCCCGGGAATCTACTTGTCAATTTGTATATCGCGGAACTTCGGGTGCTATTTCGAGGACACAGAACAATAGAAGCTCAATTTTGAATCCGCCAGCGTGAGAACACACGATCCAAAATGTGACTAAATATGGAATGAGGAAGTCTTACATACTTTATAAAATCTCATATTCATACTTTATAAAAGTACATATTTAATGAGTATAATTATTTATTTCAATATTTTAAAAATAAAATTTAGTAATATCTAATTTACTTATCCTTTAGATTTTTTGGCTCTTATTTTTGTATTTTTAAATATAATCATAAACCTAATTATAATTTTATCTTAATTTATGTTTTATATATGATTCAATAATGTACTTAAAAACTTTTGATCCCGTTAGCCCGCAAGTCTGCTTGTCAATTTGTATATCACCGAACTTTGGGTGTTGTTTGTAGGACAAAGAACAATATAAGTCAAATTTTGAGCCGACCAACTCGATAACCCGCGATCCAAAAAGTGGCTAAGTATGGAATGAGGAATCCATACATGCTTTATAAAATCTCATATCCATACTTTATAAAAGTAGATATTTAATGTGTATAATTATTTATTTCAATAATTTAAATCTAGAATTTAGTAATGTAAAACTTACTTATCCTTTAGAATTCTTGACTTTTATTTTAATATTTTTAAATATAATCATAAACCTAATTATAATTCCATCTTAATTTATGTTTAGTATATGATTCAATAATGCACTTAAAAATTAATATCTATATTTTATAAAAATCCATGTTTAATGTAATTGATTATTTACTTTAGTATTTTTAAATATAGAATTTTAAAAAACTTTGTTTTGTTTACTTCAATTTTTTTAAAATAAGAGATTTAACATCCTTCAATAATTTAGGTAATTAAATTTTACAATATCAATATTTAATATTAATAAAATAATATTTGGAAATAATGTTTTTAGATCATGTTAGATAGTTGATAGGGATCACCATTCGTCAACAGTCACAATCTTCAACCTACCAGACGGGGAGTACACCTATCAATTTGTATATCACGGAACTTTGGGTGCTGTTTGGAGGACACAAAACAATAGAAACTCAATTTTAAGTCTGCCAACATGAGAACCCGCCCACGATCCAAAATATTAATAAGTATGGAATGAAGAGTGATACAAAATATGGCTAAGTATAGAATGAGGAAGTCATATATGCTTTATAAAATCTCATGTCCATACTTTACAAAAGTACATATTTAATGTGTATAATTATTTATTTCAATATTTTAAATCTAAAATTTAGTAATATATAACTTACTTATCCTTTAGATTTCTTGACTTTTAGTTTAATATTTTTAAATATGATCATAAACCTCATTATAATTTCATCTTAATCTATGTTTAATATATGATTCAATAATGCACTTAAAAATTAATATCTATATTTTATAAAAATACATATTTAATGTAAATGATTTTTTACTTTAGTATTCTTAGTATTTTTAAATATAGAATTTTAAAAAACTCTTTTTTGTTCACTTCAATTTTTTAAAAATAAGAGATTTAACATCCTTCAATAATTTATGTAATTAAAATTTTCAATATCAATATTTAATATTAATAATTTAATACTTGGAAATAATGTTTTTAAATAATGTTAGATAGTTGATAAGGATCACCATTAGTCAACAATCACAATCTTGAGTCCACCAATCCGAGAGTTCACATGTCATTTTTTATATCGCGGAACTTCGGGTGATGTTTGGAGAACATGGAACAATAGAAGCTCAATTTCGAGCCCACTAGTCTGAGAACCCGCGATCCCAAATGTAGCTAAGTATGAAATGAGAAAGTCGTACATACTTTATAAAATCCCATGTTCATACTTTATAAAAGTACATATTTAAAGAGTATAATTATTTATTTCAATATTTTAAATCTAAATTTTAGTAATATCTAGCGTACTTCTCCTTTGGATTTCTTGACTTTTATTTTAATATTTTCAAATATAATCATAAGTTCCTAATTATAATTTCAACTTAATTTATGTTTTATATATGATTCAATAATGCACTTAAAAATTAATATCTATATTTTCTAAAAATACATGTTTAATGTAAATGATTATTTATTTTAATATTTTTAAATATAGAATTTAAAAAAGATTTGTTTTGTTTACTTAAAAAAAAATTAAATAAGAAATTTAATCTCTTTTAATAATTATGTAATTAAATTGTAAAATATCAATATTTAATATTAATAATTTAATATTTGGAAATAATATTTTTAGATAATGTTAGATAGTTGATAGGGATCACTATCTGTAAACAATCGCAATCTTGAGCCCGCCAACCTTGGAGTTCGCATGTCAATTTAGATATCGCGGAACTCTGAGTGTTATTTGGAGGACATTGAACAATAGAAGTGGTGTTGTTTGGAGGACACGGAACAATAGAAGTGTTCGCCAACCCACAATTCCGCCTGTCAATTTGTATATCCTAGAACTCTCGGTGTTATTTACAGGACATAGAACAATAGAAGCCCAATTTGGAGCCCACCATCCCAAGAACCCGCAATCCAAAAAGTGGCTAAGTATGGAATGAGGAATTCATACATGCTTTATAAAATCTCATGTCCATACTTTATAAAAGTACATATTTAATATGTATAATTATTTATTTCAATATTTTAAATCTAAAATTTAATAATATATAACTTACTTATCTTTTAGATTTCTTGACTTTTATTTTAATATTTTTAAATATAATCATAAACCTAATTATTATTTCATCTTAATTTATGTTTAGTATATGATTCAATAATGCACTTAAAAATTAATATCTATTTTATAAAAATACATGTTTAATGTAAATGATTATTTACTTTAGTATTTTTAAATATAGAATTTAAAAAAAAATTGTTTTGTTTACTTCAATTTTTTTTAAATAAGAGATTTAACATCCTTTAATAATTTTATGTGATTAAATTGTATAATATCAATATTTAATATTAATAATTTAATATTTGTAAATAATATTTTTAGATAATGTTAGATAGTTAATAGAGATCACCATTCGTCAAAAATCACAATCTTGAGAGTCGGCCAGCCCAGAAGTCCACCTGTCAATTTGTATATTACAGACTTTGAGTGATGTTTGGAGGACACAGAACAATAGAAGTTCAATTTTGAGCCCACTAGCCTGAGAACCCACTATCCAAAATGTGGCTATGGAATGAGAAAGTTATACATACTTTATATAATCTCATATCCATACTTTATAAAAGTACATATTTAATGAGTATAATTATTTATTTCAATATTTTAAATCTACAATTTAGTAATATCTAATGTACTTATTCTTTAGATTTCTTAACTTTTATTTTAATATTTTTAAATATAATCATAAACCTAATTATAATTTCATCTTAATTTATGTTTTATATATGATTCAATAATGCACTTAAAAAGTAATATCTATATTTTATAAAAATACATGTTTAATGTGAATGATTATTTATTTTAATATTTTTAAATATAGAATTTAAAAATGCTTTGTTTTGCTTACTTCAATTTTTTTAAAATAAGAGATTTAACATACTTTAATAATTTTGTGTAATTAAATTGTACAATATTAATAATTTAATATTTGGAGATAATGTTAGATAGTTCATAGAGATCACTATCTGTCAATAATCACAATCTTGAATACATGTTTAATGTAAATGATTATTTATTTTAATATTTTTAAATAGAAAATTTAAAAAAGTTTTGTTTTGCATTTTTTTTAAAACAAGAGATTTAACATCCTTTAATAATTTTATGTAATTAAATTGTACAATATTGACGCAGACCCTATTGGCCCCTCGGGACCGAGATCCTCTCACAGGATCGTTGTATATGCACTTGAGCTGGATAGTCTCTTTCGGATTCTCTGCTGGAATACCCCTTCAAATCGATGCACAGGTTATTTTTCGTGGTTCGCGATTTTGCGAATTCGCGAGTTGAAACCCCTAGCCTTCCTCCTCCAATTACGCGATACCTGAGACCGCGAAATGGTTATGGCTCCCATTTCCTCAGCGTCCTCCTTGCATGACCATCGGCTAGGCTAAGCACTAGCACCTTTCGCCTCTCGCACCTTCGCGAGTCAAGCCTTGCCCCTTTTCTTTCCCGAACCCCCGAGAGGCGAGATTTGACTTTCCTCCTCTCGTTATCACTTTTCGCGACTTCGCTTCTCACAAATCCGAGCACCAAAACTTTTGGGCTCTCACCCGGCGAACCTCTAAGTTCGCGAGATCCTCTGATCTTTGACACCTACCCTCCTCCGATGGATGGCTTGGACTACTTCGCGACTTTGCTTCTCACGATCTCACAAATCTTGGTGCAAAGGTCTCGACCTTTGAACTCCCGAAACCCCGAAATGAATTCCACGAGTGATCCAATGGTCCGATTTCTCCCGACCGTAGCTTCCCTTCTCCTCTGTAAGATCTGACAGTTCTCAGAACCTTGTGAATTCTCTACGGAGAATTCCGACTGTCAAATTCCTCCTTAACGATTCCCACAAAATGAACAAAGTGCTCTTTCGCAAAACTTGTCCACCCGCGAAACGATATCGCTGCACCTCCTTTCAATGTTTTAAGGCACAAATCCCTTTGAACTTTTCTTTGACAACTCAAGTCTTCAAGAAGACTCTTGCACGCACTCCTTGTGGAAACTCTTCAATACTTCCAAGTATTGAATTCTTTGACTCCATGCACTCTCTGTGACAATAGTCTTTCCACAGTTTCACTTAGGTTGCAAACTCTAAGACTCTTCTCAGCCAACGCTCACTTCACACGACTCCTGTGCTTGACTAGCACTTCTGCGAGAATGGGAACAGTGTTATCTCTCCTGATCTTGCAGAGACGAACTCTGACTCCTGTCTATGCACACCTTGTGGATAATTTCACTGCACTCCTTGTAGGAAAACTCTTTCTCAGACAGAGAAACAATTGAAACTCATTCTCTTCTCTCCCTCTCTTCATATTTCAAACATTCAATATGAAATCATACATTCATGCAGTAAAGAAAAATGCATAACAGAGGGTAAACAAACATATATAAATCAACAAGTGCAACACAGAAAGAAATTTGACACCATGAGTCTGAACTAAAGATCTTGTATTAATCTAGAACTTCTGTACATGGGGTTTACTCTACACATCTCTCTGCTTCTGCTCTCTTGTTCTATCTTCTCATAATGTTGTTAATTGTTACAATCATACAAGTGAGGGTGTCTATATCCATTTTCCCTCTCGCTCCTAAAACCGTCTAATCTAGGAATTCAATTCTACCTACTTAGATTCAATAACACAAATTCCTTCACCTAATACAGACAAGAGGAGGACGCTCAAGGTCTGTTTACAATATGGAAGTATGCCCTTCCTTAATTGTTTGATTTATGTTTGGCGTATTCACTTCAAAAACATTCAAATAATTTTATCATGTGTCAAAATGCGTTGGCGCCTACCCCATGCTCGCTTGATGTTGGTGATGCTCCTGCATCATACTCCCTGGCTTGAAAATTTTCATGGCCTCATGTCCATGATCTCTCACACGGTCTATCCATGCTTCTGGATCTGTGCTTCATTTTCCCCGCTGGCATCTTCAACTGGATGTCCCTTCCACTTGACCAAATATTCAAAGTATTCTTTTCTCTTGGTCCTCTTGCTAACTCTCTTGTCCAGTATGCTTTCCATCTGTGGATTCTCTGCAACTGGCATCTGTTTTGTCCACTGAACCTCTAGTATTTTATTACCTGCTTCTACTTCCTCATCTTTGTAAGGTTACAAATCCGAGACATTGAATATCGAAGAAATTATGATCCCATCGGGTAATTCAATCTCATAAGCATTTCCCCAAAATTTCTTCAAGACCTTACATGGTCCGATCTTCTTCATCTTCAGTTTGTTATATGTCCCCTTCGGGAATATTTCCTTCCACAGATGTGCCAGAATAAAATCACCAACCTCGAATTGAATTTGTCTCTTGTGTTGATCTGCTCTGCATCTATACTCTTGGCTCGAGTTCTGCAATTGCTCTTTCACCTAGCTATGAAGTTCCTTCATCGCTTCTGCGAAATCCTCTCCACTAGCACTCCTAGTTGGATTATGTTCTAAATCTCTCAATTCTGAAACTCCTCTTGGCTTCATCCCATAAACAATTTGGAATGGACTCTTCCCTGTTCTTTTGTTGAGTGAATCATTATAAGAAAATTCTTCCTGTGGCAGAATATTGTCCCACTGACGGTGGTGTTCTGCCACCAAGCTCCTCAGCAAGTCTCTCAAACTTTTGTTCACAACTTTTGTCTGGCCATCCATCTGAGGATGATAAGATGAACTGAACGACAAGTTTGTTCCCAGCTTTTTCCATAAGGTTCTCTAGAAGTGTCCCACGAACTTGGTGTCTCGATCTGAAACTATGTTCCTTGGTAAGCCGTGAAGTCGAATGACTTCTTTGAAAAACAGATTCGCAATGTGAGTTGTGTCACTGGTTTTCTGACATGGAATGAAATGTGTCATTTTGGAAAATCTATCCACTACCAAAAAGATTGAGTCAAACCCTCTTTTTATTCTTGGCAACCCCAATATGAAGTCCATGCTTACTGCATCCCACAGCCTATCAGGTATGGGTAATGGTTCATAAAATCCTGCATTCTTCCTCTTTCCTTTTGAATGATGACAAATTATACATCTTTCCACGAATCTTTTGACGTCTGCTCACATCCCTGGCCAAAAATATGACTCATTCAACTTTGCAAATGTCTTGTCATGAGCGAAATATCTGGCCAATCCTCCACTATGTTTCTCCTTCAGAAAATTCTCCCCCATGGAGCATTTTGGAATACAAAGTTGATTGCCCCTGAATAACAATCCATCCTAGATCATATATTCTATCCATTATCTTCTATACCTGAGAATTGGATTCTCATCTGCTTCATACGCCTCTTTAAAATCTGGATCATCTCTACACATGTCCTTGAGATCATCAAAACCCAGTGTTTTGACTCTGAACTCCTGGAACAACAAACATTTCCTGCTCAAAGCATCAACAACTTTATTAGCAATTCCAGAAATAT
>SNQJ01S0080457.1:0-35680 GCA_010110895.2 Picea sitchensis | reverse complement strand
AGTCTTCAAAAACCTAAGCTCTGATACCAACTTGATCTGAAAATGATAAAGACTTGTATTCTTGAAAATATTTGCAAGTTTTAATTCAAGTGTTCTTATGCAATTGGATCAATTTTGCAAACACAACTTTTATAGAAATTTCATATTTAAGATGAATATAATCAACAACAAATAATAGTGAACAGAAAACACATAACACAGCAAATGATAAAGGAGTTCACCCCTCTCTTGGGCTACATCTCCTGGTCCAGCTTCCAATGGATCTTTTGTATTATTTGATCAAAGTGCTAAAATATGTACTTTACAATGCTCAAAATGCCAAATAGATGGTTCCAATGGCTTCAAAATGTCCAAAAACCCCTAGCTGGGCTTTTTCGGCACCCCGTTTGGCCAAAAATTGAAGAAGATAGGCTTCCTGGAAGTTCCCCTTCAAACTTGTTGTCTCTAGATCGCCAAAATGCACCTTTGTCTCCTCAACCTAGCCCCGATGCGCATATTTGTGTTAAAACCTAGCACCGGGCGCAACCGCAAAATGGTGCGAACTGTAGGACGGTTAGGGCACGCCCAGCCCCTAACCACCAAAACCGTGGACATATGGGTCCATGTGACCGTGCACACAAACAAAAAGGGGCCACGTTTTAAAACATATGGTAAAAGGATTGCAATGTGCATGCGCCGGTGGTTCCATGGCACATATATATATGATCGGGGGCCAAGGCTTAGCCCCGGCCCGGACCGCGCCCCCATATCAAAACATTGCAATTCAAATAATTTTTAAAACATATATATGGTAAGAACCATAGGTGGGCACGCCAGTTGGGCGGCCCTTCCCAAAGCTCTTCCCCTTGCCCCGAAGGTCGCGGGGTCGAGTCCTGCCGACTACCAAAGTTTTAAACCACTGTCTAGGTGACACGTGGCGGTCATTGATTGGGCCACGTGTCGCCATTCCATTCGCCACAAACAAGCCATGTGTTGGATGCCAATTCATCCACACGATTGCCAACCAACACCTGCCACATGTCGTATGGCCCTGCCACGTGTCGTAAGACCCTACCATGTCAGCTTTCGTACGGACTGTACAGTCAGCACACCTTTTTTTTGTCTGTTTGACGATTTGAACAGAATGCGATATCTCTCTCACCCGACGTACGTTTGAACCCAAATGAGTTGCATTGGGTTCATGACGACGAGGCCTACGCACCCATTCGATTTGAAGCAATTCCGAGCACTTTGAATTTTGAACAAAATTTGATCCCCTAGATCAATGACCAACAAAAACTTGAAGATGAATTGAGATAGAGGCAAAAGAGATGAAATCAATCGTCAAAAGAAGAAGTCAAGCTTTGTATCATGTCAAAGTCACATCAAAGAATTCTCTCAAAACTTCTACCATTCTTAATTTCATTCATCAACCAGGCTCTATGTCAGTGTCCTTCCAAGATTCATGTTGAAGTCCAAATTTCTATCTATTCATCCATCTCACTTTTTCTTATTCTTCTCACTTTCAATCCATCTATTTACCATCATCCCCTCTTCCATCCAACAATTACAAAAAATATATAATAATAATAATAAAAATAAAATAAAAATAAAAACAAAAAGGGGTTTAGTTGTGAAAATCTAGGATGTTGGCACAATATAAACCACAATTCTCATGGGAAACCCAAATGAAATTGGCCAATGAGAATTCTAAATAAGGACCTATTGATGACTTTTTCTTGCTGAATTTTTGAATAAATAAAAGTCTGTGTATTCTCTCCACTTATATCAGTAGCAAGTATTCTATTTTTACCTACAAAAAAAAGACAATAAAAGATTTTTCTCTACAGAAGAGTTGAGGACAAGTCTATCAATAAGGTTGAGGGGGAAAGTGTAAAACTTTTGAGTTTTTTAGACCCTTTTGAATATTTCTAAAAATCCTTCTACAGACATCAACACAACTTTTTGAAGACATTCAAGTTTCAGAGGGACTTGTATCTCATCTAGCAGAGGGATCTAGAATTTTACTTCATCAAAAGATTCTAGCAGAGAGACCTGTAGTATATTCCAGCAGAGGGACCTGAAATAACTTCAACAAAAGTAATTTGTCAAATTAGAATTTCAGTTTTAACGAGATATATTGAAAACTGGAATAACTACAACAACTCCAAATTCAGTGAAAGACAATGTCGCAAACTTGAAGATTAAGAAACTTCTCTAACAAGAAGAAGAAATATGTCCAAATAGGCATAAGTAGAAAGGAGCAACTTAAAGTTTTTAAGTAGAAAATTTATTTTTAATGTTTTTTAATTTTGCAATTCTTCATTTAAAGTAGTGATAAAGTACCTATTTCTATCCTCATTTCGTTACACTCATTACCTTACATTCATTACCTTGGAATTTTTAATTACATTTCATTTCGTTACACTCCTTACCTTACATTCATTACCTTGGAATTTTTAATTCCATTCCCTTTATAGTCCATTTCTTAAAAATCCATAAAATATCCATTTACTCCACATACCCTAATCTTATCTTCATCGCATCAAAAAGTGAGTATTTAAGTCATCCAACAAAGGGAGGAATAAGGGGAAGAATGCCAAATTGATCACAACATTGGTATTCTATTTTAAGCCGCTTCAGGGAAGCAAAAAGTCCAGCCTAAAAAACACTCTAGTTCTATTTAATATCCACGATTTATCTCACCTCCGAGTGTTGTTGAAGAGTTGTGAATTAATGACATTTGAACCCTTGATGCCCCAGGACTTCATTTGATATCTCCACGTTGTATAATGAGATTCGAACCTTTGTTTCCCAATGACCTCATTTGATATTTCTGTGCTTATTCTCACATTCTCCTCATTAATNAGTTGTGAATTAATGACATTTGAACCCTTGATGCCCCAGGACTTCATTTGATATCTCCACGTTGTATAATGAGATTCGAACCTTTGTTTCCCAATGACCTCATTTGATATTTCTGTGCTTATTCTCACATTCTCCTCATTAATAATTTTGTCCATACTCGCCTCATAGATGCGTATTGACTCACATTACTACTTTCCCCTGTTCCACGATCTCAGGCTGCATTAAATCTTCCTTTGTATTGCTGCAATTAATAGTTCCCTGTTACCATGTCTTCCATACTTTGATTATCATTCAAACTCATTATTTCATGCTCAAATCTGTTCCATCTATCAAGTTTCGATCTACAATTACCGCATTCCTCTGCCAAAACGTGTCAAAAATAATTTCTGTGTTAACAACTTTGTTTGTTAACATATAAATTGTGTATTCAACATTGAATAAAAAGGAGACTCAACACCCGAAATTTAGGAACATGATTGCAAGTAAAAAGCTCGAATCAAGGAACAAGAGAACGAATTCAGTTGGGAATCTTCAACAAGAGGTAAGTCTATAAAAATTGCTGAAAGTTTTGTATTAGTGGAACAATTCGACTTCCAGTGAACATTTTGTAAACAAAGAGGTTGATTCTAATTTTTTGTATTATGATTTCAAAGAGGAATTTAGTAGAGATTAGATTGTGAAGAGAAAAACACAGAGTTGGGGTTCAACAGAGATAACATCTAAAACAAGAGCATCAAAAGATTGAAAGTTGAGTTTGACATGTATGTATTTTTCATAAGAATACACGGTTGATGCAACAAAAATTTCTTGAAAAATGAAAGGATTGTGTCTTTGTTTTGATAGAATTTTATTTTGAAAAGAAAAACATAGAGATTTAAGAAACAAAGTAGATTTCTTTTGCATAGAAAGCGAGAAAAAATTTCAAAGTTTTTCTTTTGGAAATTGTTACGAGGAAAATCTCTCTATGGTATGAGGTAAACCACAACAGACATAAATGATTGCACAGAAATAAACTCTAATCCCAGGTATGCTATATAAACAAATATTCTAACAAGACAAGATGAAGATCCTACTTCGTCCAGATGTTGGATGAAGTCCACCATTGAACACTTGTCTCAAAGTAATATACCTGCAACTTGTCCTCAACAACCAAGAAACACAAGAATATGGTGATAATATATAAAGGTAGCACATTCAATAGCATAGTCCATCAACATTCATAACAAATATGTCCATGGAATAACAATTCAAATATTTGCAAGATATTAATTGGACGAGAAAAGAGTATTTCTATTAAAATGTAATCAATAGAAGTGAATGAATTACAAACCTCTGTGTCGGCATGGTTCGGAATCGAGAAACTAAGTCCTTTCTAGCTGGGCCTCCACCACTTCAATCCTCCACCAAAGGCAAGCTCATATAAGAGAGACAATAAGGTTCTCAATCAAGTAAGTAAGAGCTTGGGGGTTGAACTATGTGTTCAGACTTAAAAGAACAAAGGGATGTAGACTCAATATGAAGTGAATAATTTCTCCAGAGTAAGTTTTCTCTCAAAGTAAAATTCTTCTCCTCTTTTCCATAGCGTGGATATGGCCCATTTATAGCCTTCAAGTGGAATTAAAGGCCTGAGTCAGAACATTTCCAGTATATGGAAGGTCAAGGATCATGGATCCCGTGACGTGACATGGAAACCCGACACCATTTTTTAATTTTGGGCGCAAAGCCCGATGTACATGGGTTGTAATGGTGCAACCTGCGTATACGCATGTTGTATAATAGTTAGGGCGTATATATGTGAAAATATATTGTTTTTAGCTTTGGGATTTGCAAAAAGTGACTTCAAGTCTACATAGGGAAATCGAAAAGGCCTTCTGAAAAAATTTGCATAGGGTGAGGAAACTCTTTCTATAATAGATGTCTCCTAATGTGTGAGGTCATAGGAGTATCTGTGATGGCTGAAATACATTATAATACTTAGAAGTGGAGTAATGGAGACTCAACTGGAAGAACTAGTTGTTCATGAGAGTATTATAATCTGTATTGACTTTGCGCACATGGATGCCAATTTGAATTACACTGCAGATCCATGTGAAAATATACCAAACAGTTTTTCATGGCCATGAGTAGGAAATACAAAGATGGCTATATGCCAAAGGCTATCATAGTCACGAACAAGGCCCAATAAAACTAGTCTCAAAGTCAATATGAAGATATTTGTATACAATGGAGTACAATTTGATCTCCCATGATCTCTGAAGTCACATAGGTACTACTCCAATTAAATATAGTAACAGTTCAGGAAAGATGTGACTATGAATTGATGTCTTCAAGTCTTCTACACGATCCACCAAAGATGAAAGTATACATTGTGTAAATAAAGGAGTTGAGGTCGAACATAATGAGACTTTGTTTGATTACCGATCATTAAGGTATACCGCTAACAAACACGAGACAACCTACCAATATGAAAGTAGGTATCAAGGCACCGATTACATTCTTACAAGTGTGAATAAAGGTGTCGGTGTCAAATACTTGAAGAATCCATCAATCAAGGGACATTGATGTATTCCCAACTGTCGATGGTGAGAGAACCTACAAGTAATGACTGCAAGCCTCTAGGTACTCATGGGACACTGGGTCTCATTTCCAGAATAGATTAGTTGAAGTCGATGCAAGGAGACCCATTGAAATGAGAGCATTGAGGCATCTCTCATCATTCAACACGAGGTACAAAGTAGGAGCTTAATGATTTCGAGGAAATCGGATGAAGAACATGTTCACGAACCAATGACCCTGTGCGTCTTTCGTGTGTGCCAGATGCAAGCAGTACACGAAAAGACCCTCTGAATAGTAGCCAACAAGGAAAATGGTTGACAAATGTGAGAAAACCACCAATAAGGCTAATGGCATCCAAGACACTACACAAATCCCAATGTGTGAATAGATTTCTTGCCTTCGAACACAAGGGAAACCCCCAGTCAGTGACCAATGATGAAATGTTGATTGTTGAGTTCAAGGTTACCTACCAATGATGGAAGTAGGGCCATGGTGAACAATAGAACTAAAACTTCATGTAACTCTGAGGCACACTGAGGGTATGGTCGACATGCAAAGTCAAGAATTCTGAGGAATGACCAACACAGGTTGATAGACATCCTTTGAACAAGAACATGAGACATATGAAAGACTCTAGCAGCACAGACTCAATGATGACACTTTGAGATGCAAGAGTCGTAAATCAAACTCTCCATAGGGATTGGAAGAGTAACCAGTCGAGGGAGTAAACTCTAAGTAATAAGCTCAACTTCCTAAGGTCATGCTAAACCCAAAATTTTGATGACATGTGGACTCAAAAGTTTTGTGCTCTGTTCAAAGGCGACACAATTGCTGCCAATATAAGATAATACTCTTTTCCCGACAGTCTTTTTGTTTTTTCATAGTCAAATGAATGCTATGATACAGAGGAGGAAATGAGTGTCGCAAGTAAGAAAATAGTTCCAGCAATGGAACACACCTATGCTCAATGCAAGGAGGTGCATGCAGGAGATGGACACTCAGGGGAATGTTTCCTCTTGGGTATAGGGTGTCAAGAGGCAATGGATATAAAAAAGGCTCTGCTTGGTTGATGATGCAAACTGCTAAAATGATAGGATTATAATGCAAATGCGAGAACCGGCAATAGGCTCAATACTACAAGCAAGAGAATGGGATGCAATTACAACTTAATGCGAAAAAATGTCCTTTTTCGTCATCTTAGTCTACTTGGTTTGAAAAAGGGATAAAATAACACCAAATAGGCGTCCTTTCAAATCCGATTTACGAGTGTAAAAGAGACAAGTTCACTCAGAAATCTTTTCGCTTTTTGAGAGAGTTGGAAAAGAGCTTAAACTAGACTCATTGGAGTCCTCTAGGTATAGGTCAACATGCTTATGAATAAGAAATGAGGTTCAAATATAAATTCATGTATTAGCTACAAGGGACTCCTGATCCTACGGACAAAAATCTTTGCATGGGCACCGAATGAAGTAGTGGATCTAACTAGGGTACCATGTTTGGTAAGTCTCTACCATTCAATAATGACACTTCTAGTTGCAGATAGAAGGTTCCATGTCACTATTAAATGGGTTCGTACCTAAGGCATATGATCTACAGTTATAGGAGGATGCAACTGTTCATAATGGATTGGTGACCTATCCTATATGTTGGATGACGAAAATACATGTCCAAAGCTAAGAACGAGCGACAAGGCACTAAAAACCGCAAGAATCCCTGGATAAAACCACCAAAAACCAACTCCATCCATTGTCGTATTAGTCCATTAGGCCAAAATATTAGACAAAACTATGTAAAGTGGGTAATTTTTTTTCTATAAATAGTTAAAAAAATCAATTTTACTATACCATTTGTATTTTTTACCCAAATAATTTATTTTGGACCAAATTGCTCCCGAATTTCAATTGTTGATTATGGGAGCCATGAGCGATGGAATCAACAACCATCTGGACCAGGTAATTCATATTGATCCTCTCTTTATTTATAGTGGATTAAAATTTGCATGTAGGTTTCCTTTTTTGAGAATTTTAGGGCACACTTTAGAAACTAAGGTATACGTGGGCTATAGATCATCGAGTCGTGTATACGCATACCTATACGTGACTGATTGCAAAAAATTCAGCATACAAGCATCCATATACGCGACTGTGTAAACAATAGCTCGCATACATGTCTGTGGATAAGGTTTTTAAGATGTTTCTAACTCAAAAATGGTTTGAATCTTGCAAGATGGTGCTAAAGTGGAGAGAAAGAGAACATGAAGAGGTGGATGTTGCAGTGGAGAGAGATCCAGGGGCCTAAATGGCCTTAGAAATATGTGGGCTATACAAGTTTTGGGCTCTCAAACGTATGAGGGCTCAAGTGAGACTGCTTCGACTGCTTGTGACCTACTGGGATCTAGATACTGAGACCTTCAACCTTGATGGAAAACCATTGAGGATTGAAGTTGAGGACATCTACTTCTTAATAGGATTGTTGCATCGAGGTGAGGTGGTCAACCTCAAATGCAGGGGAGCTGGGAGTGGCATGAACATAGAGGATTACATAGCCACTCATTGCATTGCAGGGATCGATAAGGTAGGGAGCCAACTCCCGATCAGAGCGATCAACAATATGAGTCTCAAGATTGTTGTCCTGGTGTTGACACAAACATAGGGTCCGTCTCTTTGCACCCAGCATTGAGGCCACTTATGTTCTATTCAGTGGAGTTCTTGCAACCCATGGTTTACGACTGGTGCACCTCACTATTGGACAACATGAAGAGCCAGCTGACAGAATGAAAACTAGGTAGAAAGAGGAAATTCGGGTTCACATCTATCCTTTGTAGTTTTTTTCTTTGAGCGGGTTCCAGGCTTGGGCCCTAGATTTGAGATTGTTCTTCATGGACCTCACAATCCATCCATGGCATGGTGGATCGAGCTGATGAGACAACAGGGGGGTGGTAGGGTGCCAACACCCTACAACGATGATTTTTTCTTCTGGTGGAGTCGGCAGGTGATGGCTATGAAGAACTACCCTTATGTAGGGATTAACTTCAAAGGAGATCTGGACATGTCATTACCACCAGGTTCTACCTACAGAGACATAGGTATGCCAAAAATTTTTGAATATTTCAATTTTTGTGTGTTTTTGTATAAGAAAACAAAAATAGTTTTGGATGATGTCAAGTACTAACTAAAAATGTGTGTGACACAGATGTGGGTCCACGACGCCAAAGGGACTTCCACGACATCAACGGAACCACCGAGGGGATGAGCCAGCGGGAGGGGACGCTGATAGAGTGCTTCAAAACGTGCAGGGAAACATGTCTTGTTTGACGTAGAGGATTCCCATGGATCAGGTAGAGGATCTGCCAGAGGCGATGCAACGACAGGTGGTAGGTGTGCCCCATGCTTGGGTACAACTCTTTTGGCGTCTTGCAAACTCCATAGTATGCTATCATGACACTCATCCAATTCCACAGGAATAGATTTCGTGATTACTGTATGATTGATCGTATATGTATTTTGAGGGTGTGAGCCCCAATTTTGTACTATAACATCATATTTTTTGGAGAGATGAAATATATAAAAACATTGATCTTCGGCTTTACTTATGTTGCAATGTGTACATTGATGAAAGTGTTTTGTTTGCTTTACTTATGTGACAAATTCCAATCTAAAACACAGTTAGCATATGCATTGGATACATGATTATAAATTCTAGGTATGTGATGATAAGTAATAAAATCAAAATGTTGTTCCAAAAGTCATACCTATAAGAATCGTTGGAGTAGAGTAGGGTCTCTCACACAGTAACTTCTATTCAATTGACATACTACTAACTAGGAGTCTAGGCGAACTTCTAAAGAGTGAATACCATGTGAAATGGCATCGCGTAAAAGTTCTATAACAATGCTATACACGACCACATTATTTGTGTATGGCCCTAGGAAAATGCCACCTGAAGACACCAGTAGACCCTCGAGTAAGTAAACAACCCAAGCAGCAAAAGCCAAGTTCTGTGTATGATGATTGGCCCCGTCTACGAATCCTAAGTAGATCGGAGACTCCGTTGACATATGCCAACCAAGGGAAAACTTGGTAAGCAAGATGCAGATAAAAAAGAGGGAAAATATATATACACTAAAATGCATTAGTATACAAAGAGTTATGCCTAAGATTGGGGCTCAAGAGTAATATATTTTCAAATAGAGTCCATTCCTAGGCTCAACCAACATGTTCCCTTCATAATATTCTAATTCATAGGCTCATTTTTCTAATACACGTCGCACGATATAAGGACCATGCCACATGGGTTTGAACTTTTCTTCCCCCAGTGGTTCTTTGGCTTGGCCGTATAGAAGGACCAAGTCACCCTCAGTGTACTTCCAAGGATAGACAAAATTATCATATTGGACCTTGACACGTCTTTTATTTTCTTCTATAGCCATGGAGGCATCTCGACACTGCTCATCTAGACTCTCTAGGTGTACGAGGCATTGTTCGAGATCGGAAGTGTCAGGTAGGAGCGTAACTACCAATCTAAGAGAAGGGATTTTTCATTCAATAGGTAGGATCGACTCCACATTGTGCACTAACTAGAAAGGAGAAAAATCAGTGGAAGTCTTAACTGAGGTTTGATATGCCCAAAGTGTTGGGTAAAGCATGATATGCCAGTCATATTTGCTCTAGCTAACAATTTTTTGCAAAATGGTCTTGAGAGACTTGTTAACGACCTCTACTTGTCCATTTTCCTGGGGGTAGTAAGGGGAAGAATGACCATGTCTAAACCCCAGTTTTGATTCTAATTCTTTCATCATTTCATTCTGAAAGTGATTACCATGATTAGTGGCAATCTCGCTCGAGATTCCAAACCTGGCTATAATTTTATTGAATACAAAGAAGGCAGTAGTGTTACCGTCGGATCTAGTTATAGGCATGGCTTCGACCCACTTAGTAAAGTAGTCTACAACCATGATAATGTGTTGATTCCCCCTAGCCAAAGTTGGGTTTCAATCCAAAATATCCACCCCCCACTTGTTGAAGGGACCGATAGTAATGACTGTATGGAGAGGAGATGGATGCGAGCGCATTTTTCGAGTGAACCCCTGGAAGGGGTGACACTAATCGGCCAAAAATAACCGGCTCACATTTTTTTTTGGGTTGTCGCAAGCCGAGATAGACGACCACCCCAATTCCCATTGTTGGCCCTTGGTTATGGATTAAGGAAGAAAGCGAAGAAAAAGGAAAAGAAAAGACGAATTATGAACTATGTGGAAGGCATATTGACTGAGATTGGGTCGAAGTGGTCAAAGGAGAAGAAAATAAGGAGCGAAGTAATGGAAAATGAGTCATTGGATGAGAAGATCAAGGAAGACAAATAAGCACAGAATATGGATCATGGACAACACAACAAGAAGAAAATCCCACCGTTGGATGCTTTGGAGCACCTCGCGGGAAAGATGGAAAGACAGGCTAGCGAAGACCTAAAAACATGGGTCAAGTTGAACCAAGGTTTTAGACACCTAGGGTTTTGGTACTTAGGGTTTTGACACCTAGGTTTCAGCTTAAGGTTGTCGGAGAGTCATTGTAATGTATAAATAAAGGTCTAGAGGATCTGGGATGGGTTCGTTCTAGATTGGTTGAGAGTTCAACGTTATTGTGTGATTGAGTGATTATTGTTGTGTGTGAGAGAAGTGTTGAGTGTGAGAGCCTTCTGGTATTGTAAGATCTTCAGTTGGGTGCGAAGATCAACCCTGCAGTTGGGTGCGTAGGGAGGGGAGAGAAGAAGAGGAAGAGAGAGAGATCTGCATGCTAAGAGCACAGATAGAACTGTATGTTTTCATATAATATCAAGAAACACAATTATGTGGACATAGCCCTAGGGAGAGGGTGAATAACGTATATTTTGTGTCTCTATGGTTGATGTTGTGTTCTTTGCTTCTGTTATTATGTTATTATGTTATTTCATCATTATAGTAGATCTGAGATATAGCTCATTCAATAGGCTTAAAGGAGACAAAGAATAACTAGAGTGTTGTGTGTTGTTTCCTTGGATCCACTTGAATTTCCTCTGGTTGTAGACACCTGTGTCCTGCAACCCCCTATCGCTACTTCAGGTGATACTGCATCTTCTTCGCAGGTGTTGCCAAAAGGGCTAGTAGTTAGGGCTTGTTGGTGTGTTGTTAGAGTTGAACCCTGGGTTTGCCCCTGTGCCAACAAATGGTTCTGTTGCCAGGACCGGGATCTTCTTGAGGGAATGTCAAGGTGGTTTCCATTGAAGATAGAGATTTAGAAGTGGATAAAAGAACAAGAAAAGGACTTCGTTGAAGCTCAAAACAAGAACCCTAATCTTAGCACAAAAGACTAGTTGGGAAGGTATATCTTTACAGATATACACGATATTTTCTTTGGAGGAATTCATAAGGAGCTATATGAGTGGCTAGCCATATTAGAAGATACCCAGTTTGAGATAAGATCTAGACCACCTATGGTTTGGACATCGGCACTGATCAAGAAGGTCAAGAGAGTTGAGAACGTCATGTCAAGAGCAGTAGATCATTGGTTTGATACCACTATTGGAGGCTACATCACCGAGTTTTCCATTGACAGAGTTGAGTCCTATAACCAAGCAGAGAGATATTTATTTAAGGGACCTAGAGGGAAATTTTTACACTTTTTGAAGTTGAAGATAAATATGCTATTACATGAGAAGAACATCTTGAAGATATAGTAATCGATCAGATTGAAAAGCTAATGTTCAAGAACTCAGACATCGACAACGACATAGAGGTTGGACACACGTGCAGTGGGAGATCACTTAGGGAAGTTCCTCTGGTGAACTTGTTTGAGGAGAACAATGAACCACTAGCATAGAACGAAGGGTTCTACAGTGGAGAAGAAGAAGAGTTAGTGAACGCGAAACATTCAGAGTCTACTAGGGAAGAAGAAGGGAAGACTGGAGAACCTCGCCAAGAAGAGTCAGAAACTTCAGGAACTACGTCGACTGTTGAAGTAAGTACTATTACTCCTCCTGTTGTTTTAGCAGCATTAAGTAACCAAAGTAACCTAAGTTATCAGAGCACTCGGAGCACTGGTACAAGTGGTTCAGTGCATACTCAGTCAAGAAATCTAGGAATATCTATGGCAGATGAGATGAGGTTACCCACCTTTAGAAGAGATGGATATGAAGACCCTAATCAACATTGGTTCTTATGCGAATATGTGTGGAGTATTAAGAATGTCACTAACGAAACTGTCAAGAGAGCTCAATTTAGTACTACCCTAAGAGACCACGCATTGAGCTGGTACATGAAATTTGTCCAAGGAGTTGCACAATCTAAACCGTTGAATGTCATTAAGAATGCATTGATTGCCGAATTCAAGAAACCCAAGTTGGAGTCACAGTGCATTACAGAGATGAAATAAATCAAGAAGAGAATAGTTGAACCTGTGTGGGAGTTGATCAGAGGTTTCCAATTTTGAGTTTTCAGATGCTAGACGAAAAAAATAAGGAATGGTTCATTGCTTCCCTCTTTCCACACATCAGAGTCCCTGTGATGCAACAGAAGATTGCTTCACAGGCTAAGGCACTGGAGATCGCCATGAAATTACAATCATCCCCTATGGGAGAATCTAGCTCAGGTATGAGTCAAATTTTGAGTCAGCTCACTAGCTTATCTCTGCAGGTCGAAGATATGAAGAAGGAAAATGAAAAAGATAAAAGAGAAGACAGTTGGTGTATCATATGCAAATCAGAGGGCCATGACAAGGAGCATTGTCCCCTATTTCATGAATAATTGGTCTCTGGAGCTCCGAGCCCTTTGAATAAGGTTACTCTACCTTGGTGCAAAGTATGTAGAAATAGACATCACCCTGATGAATGCTATTACATGCAAAAATATGTCCAGACACCTACCAATATTTATTTCACATTCTATAAATCTATGGGGCATGATGAGAAGTATTGTAGGGCTTATGAACTCTTGCATGAAATATCAAGGGACACATAAATAATTCAAGGAGAAGTACAACAGGAAGGAAATACTATGGAGTATAATTCCCCAGGACGAGGAAACTTCAACCCTCGTGGTGGATTCAAAGGAAGAGGATGAGGAGGAGGCACGGGTCGAGGTCAAGGTCAGATCATCATCTGTTATAATTGTGCGTAGCGAAGAAACTTGGCAAGGAATTGTCAGAACCCTTGTACCACTTGTAGCTCTTGCAACTCATTTGAACATATTATTGAATATTGTCCTGTGTTGTTAGCCAAACTTCAGGAGAGATGAGGAGGAAACCATCAAGTACAACTAATATTAGCAGAACCTCGCAGAGAGGATCCCAAAGTTGTTGTTGTCACTAGAGGAGGCTTTGTTACAAGAGAAGACACAATGACCCCAGAAAAGACTACAAAAGAATCCAGGGTCAGAAGAGTTACAGAGAAGACGCAAGAGTTTGATTCGAGGAAAGAAAATAAAACATTTGAAGAGGTAACAAAATAATCTGGGAGAGATCAGGCTTCTTCATCAAAGAAATAGCCAGAAGTGAGAGAATGTGGAATGCCTTTGGCATTCGATCAATCTGCTTCACTCAGAGAAGGAAAAGAGGTAAGAAAGCTCATGGAATTCTTATGCACTTGCATTAATTTGATTAAGGATGAAAGAGATGTACAAGATCTACAAAATTTGATCAAACAATATGAGATAGGTAGGATAGATCCCCTACTAAACAGAGTAGTTCATCAAGTATCCAGAAAGAGAAGGACAAATAAGGAACTACAACTTAATGCTCAGATTGGAGATTATGATATAGATTATGTGGTCCTCGACTTAGGGTCATAAGTCAATGTGATGATGAAATAGACCTAGGCACTCATGGGAAAACCTAAGCTGACTTATTTTCCTATCAGGCTCAGGATGGCTAATCAGGAGGCAGTAAGCCCCTTTGGGAGGTTGGAGCATGTCCCTGTGGATATCGACGGGGTAAGGATGTTTGCGGACTTCGAGGTGATTGAGATAGTTGACGAGAGATGTCCTTATCCTGCGTTGTTAGGAATTGATTGGGATTTCAACAATTCTACCATGGTTGACTTAAAGAAAAGAAGAATGACATTTGAAGGTGATGGCCTTAGAGTCATTGCACCTCTTGATCCTGGCGAAGGTCGCAGATACACATAGCCCATCAGAGAAGAGGATTGTGCTTATGAACTAGAGAATATATATAAATTGACAGCAAGACGACAGGATTACATTAATCCTACAGTAGACCCAAATTTAAGCTGGAGAAGTGACAACACATGCTCATCATATTTATAGGAAGCACTAGAGAATTGGCAGAACAAAATGTATGAATTTTCTTCGTGGAGGTGTGCCAGATTGACTAGTGAAGTTCGCTGGATTGGCACAAAAGTAAGTAATCTGCCCACATTTGATGGTTTAAATCATTTAGAAACTTTTCTATTGGAATTTGAAGAAATTGTACCAGTACAATAGAGGTTGTTGGCACTGAATAAAGTTTTGAAAGCAACGCCAACAACATGGTGGGGGATGCACAAGAAGAACATCACAGACTAGGGGCAATGTCACACTTTGATGAGAGTGCATTTTTCAGAACAAGTCGAAGGATGTGAAGTTCGATACATAGGTCAGAGCTGTCTGAACAACCATGTGCGAAGTTGTGAGGAGGCCTATAGAAACATTCCTCAAGAATAGTGGGTGCATAAATTCATTACCACCTTGGACACAAGGCCTAATAATTGGTATCTGCAAGTAGAACTGTGCCTCACCACTGAAGACTGGGATGATATGACTTAGAACTTTGTAGCTACATTTTTATTTGAAAGTCAGTTTCCCACAGTGGATTAAGCTTTACAGGTTGTTAGACATAAAGTATTTGAGGAGGCACCTAACCTCCCTGTTGAGCAAGAAGAGGATGAATGGACTACACCTCTTCAGAAATTGCAAGGCTGTTACAATATCAATGTTGATGAAGATGATGATCCTGGGAATGTGAACATCATAGAAACAGAAGGACAGAGAGACATAGAAGGACCAGGAGTCGAACTAACTTTTATTGGACAACCAACGGAAATCAATAAAGTTAACATTGGAACAGAGCAAGCACGTAAGCTCGCAAACATTGGAGATTATTGGGATGATGCCACTATTGACAAGATCACAGAACTACTACATGAATATCAGGACTTATTTCCAACCAAGTTCACTGACATGAAGGGCATTAAAGGGCCCATGGGAGAAATGAAGATTCCATTGAAACCATATGCAAGGCCGGTCAAGCAGAGACCCTATAGATTGAATCCCAAGTATAAGCAAAAATTCAAGATTGAATTAGACAGAATGTTGGAAGCAGGAATAATCGAACATGTTGAAGAGTCAGAATGGATTATCCCTATGGTGGTTCAAGATAAAAAAACAGGAGAGATCAAAATCTGTGTAGACTTGAGGAAACTGAATGATGCATGCTTACATGATCCATTCCCTACACCATTTACTGACGAAGTGTTAGATAATGTGGGAGGACAGGAGGTTTACTCCTTCACCGATGGATTTTCAGGTTACCACTAGATCGGGATTGCTAAAGAAGATCGCCATAAGACCACATTTGCAATAGAATGGGGATCCTACCAGTACACAGTGATTCCTTTTGGATTGAAGAATGCACCAACTATCTTTTGTAGGGTGGTGGTCGAAGAATTCAAGGAGTTTTTACATAAATTTCTGGAAGCATATTTTGATGATTGGATTGTTTTTAGCTTATTGCAAAATCATATTGAATGTTTAAGGCTAATGTTGGATAAGTGTAGGCAATGTCAGATTGCCCTGAACCTAAAAAAGTGCATCTTCTTTTCACCCTTTGGAGTGCTGCTAGGCCATATTGTGTGTAAGAAGGGATTGTTGGTAGATCCTTCCAAGATTGCCATAATTGTTGATCTACCCCCCCTACTTCAGTTAGACAACTGTGCACTATGCCGGGACATACTGGATACTACAAGAAGTTAATCAAGGGCTATGCACAGATAAAAACACCCATGGAGAAGTTGTTAAAGAAAGATTGTCAGTTTCAATGGATAGAAGAATGCCAGCAGAGCTTTGACACACTGAAACAAAAAATGGTTACTGCTCCTATTCTGGTTTTCCCAAAAAGGAGGAAGGAATTTCATGTACATGTCGATGCATTCTCTATTGCATTGGGAGCATTTCTATCATAACTAGGAGCAGGAGATATTGAACATTCATTAGCCTTTGCTAGAAGAAATCTCTCCATAGCTGAGTTAAATTACACTACCACCGAGAGAGAAGGTTTAGCCATGGTGTATGCGCTGCAAAAGTTTCGTCACTACTTGTTGGGAGGACACTTTAAGATGTTCACTGATCACTCTGCGTTGAAATACCTAGTCAACAAGACAGTGTTGGGGGGAAGAATATGCATATGGCTATTGCTATTCCAAGAATATGATTTCAAGATTGTGGTCAAGCCAGGGAGAATGAACAAGGGACCTGACCACTTGTCTAGATTAGAGCATGGAGAGGAACCTACTAGTTTGGAGGATACACTACCAGATGCACAGTTGCTGGCCATCAGAAAGGTTGATGATCACTTCGCCGAGATAGTCTAGTTCATGTCTACATGGATGGAACCTTGTGAATATACAATCATTCATAAGAAACAACTGGTAGTTCGTGTTGCTGATTTTTCACTCATAGTTGGAAAGCTATATAAGATGGGACCTGATGATCTCTTGAAGAGATGTGTTATGGAGGAAGAGAGGCCACTAATTCTGGCAGAAGCACATGAAGGCATCGCAGGAGGACATTATGCGGGAAAAGCAACATTGCAGAAGGTTCTTAGAGCCAGCCTCTGGTGGCCTACTTTATACAAGGATGCAAAGGAACACTATAAAGCCTGCAATGTATGCCAACAAGTTGGGAAACCTTCCAGAAAAGATGAGATGCCTTTAGCACCGCAGCTAACCTTACAAGAATTTGAGAAATGGGCAATTGATATCGTGGGACCTATCAACCCGCCAGGGAAGCACACAGGAGCAAGATACATCATCACTGCGACAAATTATTTGACAAGATGGGCAAAAGAAAGAGAAATTAAGGACTATAGTGCAACTACAGCTGCACGATTCATATTTGATGATATCATAACCAAATTTGGATGCCCAAAGACCTTGATGAGTGACCAAGGCACACATTTTATTAACAAGACTATTGAAGCCTTAACTCAGGAATTTGCAGTCCACCATCAGAATAACACTCCATACCATCCACAAGTGAATGGTACAATCGAAGCTTTCAATAAAATCTTGGAGACCACGCTGACGAAGATTTGCAGTGTGAATAGAGATGATTGGGATTTGCAAGTACCAGCAGTGTTATGGGCCTATAGAACTACTTGCAAGAAGGTGACAATGAAGAATCCCTTTAAGTTGGTTTATGGTCTAGAATAAGTTGTACATATGGAATATTTGGTTCCTAGTCTAAGAATTGCAACATTCACAAATATGGATGACATTGGCGTTGTTCAAGAGAGGCTCACACAGTTGGTCAAATTGGAGGAAGACAGGTTTATTGCAAGATTTCATCAGGAGGTACAGAAGGAATGAGAGAAGGCCTATCACGACAGACACATCAATAAGAAGGCCTTTAAGCAAGGAGATCTGGTATTGGTATATGAAAACAAGTTCATGAAGCATCCAGGGAAGTTCAGGGCACATTGGCTTGAGCCATATGAGGTTACCTATATTACAGAAGGAGGAGCTACGTAGTTGAATACTTTGAATGGAGAATGGAAGGAAGGTTTGGTGAATGGGAGTCGGTTGAAATTGTACTATGACAACCAACTGCCTCGCAGCTCTCAGTAAGAGCAGAAGGAGAAGGGTCTAGGTACCAGGTGCAGTTGAAACTGGGTACCAGACAAAAAAAAGATAGTTTGGACACAGTGGGGAAGGATAGCGCAGAAAGAACAGGCTACTCCATGCAGTCTAAAGTCGAAGAGAAACAGAAGGTCCAGTCCTACAATGACTCGGGATGAGTCACAGGTGAGTGTTGGGGGCAGGTTGGCCCTTGGTTATGGATTAAGGAAGAAAGCGAAGAAAAAGGAAGAGAAAAGATGAAGTACGAACTGTGTGGAAGGCACATTGACTGAGATTGGGTCGGAGTGGTCAAAGGAGTAGAAAAGAAGGAGAAAAGTAAGGGAAAATGAGTCATTGGACGAGAAGATCGAGGAAGACAAATAAGCACGAAAGATGGATCGTGGAAAACTCAACAAGCAGAAAAAGCCACCATTGGATGCTTTGGAGCACCTTGCGGGAAAGAAAGAAAAACAAGTTGGCGAAGCCCTGAAAACGTGAGTCAATTTGAATTAGGGTTTTAGACACCTAAGGTTTTTGTACTTAGAGTTTTGACACCTAGGTTTCGACCTAAGGTTGTCGAAGAGTCATTGTAATGTATAAATAAAGGTCTTGAGGACCTGGGATGGGTTGGTGCTAGATTAGTTGAGAGTTCATCGTTATTGTGTGATTGAGTGATTATTGTTGTGTGAGAGAGAAGTGTTGAGTGTGAGAGCCTTCTGGTATTGTAAGATCTTCAGCTGGGTGCAAAGATCAACCATGCAATTGGGTGCGCAACGAGGGTAGAGAAGAAGAGGAAGAGAGAGAGATCTACAAGCTAAGATCGCATATAGAACTGTATGTTTTCATATAATATCAAGAAATGCAGTTCTGTGGACGTATCCCTAGGGAGAGGGTGAACCACGTATATTTTGTGTCTCTGTGTTTGATGTTGTGTTATTTGCTTCTGTTATTCTGTTATTGCATCATTATAGTAGATCTGAGATATAGCTCGGTAGTAGGCTTAAAGGAGACAAAGAATAACTAGAGTGTTGTATGTTGTTGCCTTGGATCCACTTGAATTTCCTCTGGTTGTAGACACCTATGTCCTGCAACCCCCTATCGCTACTTCGGGTGAGACTGCATTTGCTTCACAGGTGTTGCTGAAAGGGCCAGTAGTTAGTGCTTGTTGGTGCGTTGTTAGAGTTGAACCATGGGTCTGCCCCTATGCCAACACCCACTGTGGCAGTTGTTTAGAACTGACTCAGCTTCTTCGTGAGTCAAAAAACGACGCAAGATATTGTCTACTCCTCGACAATACAAAGTTTCGTCAATGATAAGGTAATTCTTAGTTTGGTATCATATACATTGTCGGTCATCTAGCGAGAGATGATGAGGGAACTGCAAATTTTGAAGATAGACAACAATATCTCCATACCAAGGGTCTAACGACGAGATAAGGAAAATATGTTCATCCGCAAATGAATCAACATGGATAACATCCTCATCTAACCGAGGGAAGTTGAATATTAACTCTGCAAAAAGTAGTTATGTTTTGGACTTTGCAGAAGAGAAATCGAGATCAAATTATTGTAGAATGACAATCCATTTATTGTACTTTTCCCCTATGATACGCCTAGTAAGGATGTATTGAAATGGATTGAAATTGACAACCACGGTAGTTTTTCAAAGCAATATATAGTGTCGTAATCGTTGAACTGCGTGAACAACAACCAAAGCTAGCTTTTCAAAATGAGAATATTTGAGTTCAGGGTCGACTAAGTTTCGACTAAGATAGCAAATAATGTGCTCATGGAGCTCGCCATCTTGCTGAACCAACACCATAGAAATCGTCTCTTTAGATGCGGCAATATAAAGTATGTAATCTCTACTGTAGTCCAAAGAATTCAGTAGAGGCGTCAATACCAAGGCTTTCTTCAAAGAATCAAAGGATTATTAGGCTCGATCATCCCAGCTAAAAGGAGTGTCCTTATTTAAGATATGCATGAAACTCTTAGTAATATTGGCATAGTTCACTATAAACCATCGTAGAAATTTAGCTTTCCCCTGTAAACTTTGAACTTGATGAATAGTGCACGAGGGAGGCCATCAAAGTATTGCCTTAACCTTTAACGAATCTACCATGATCCCATTCTAAGAGACTAAAAATCCTAGAAGTTGGCTTGACCTAACACAAAAGATGCATTTTTGAGGATTCAAACGGATGCGATAATGGTGACATCTTTCAAAAACTAGCCGAAGGTGTTTAGGGTGATCCGCTCTCTTATGGGAGTGAGCAACAAGATTGTCGAGATAGGCTTAGACTATATACTTGAGATCATGAAATGTGAAGTTCATAGCTCGTTGGGAGGTTTCTCCAACGTTCTTAAGGCTGAAAGGCATCTTCCGGTATGTGAATGTACCCCAAGGGAAAATAAATTATGTCTTATGTTGGTCCTCAGGCTTGATATGAATTTGGTTATACCTTGAAAATCCGTCCATAAAAGAAAAATCTTCACTTCCTGCACATTCATCGAGAATATGATCAATGAAGGGTGTCAGGAAGTTGTCTTTGGGATAGGCTTTATTTAGGTCATGAAAATCCATGCATACACAGATGGTTCCTTTCTTTTTATTCATAGGAACGAGATTGGATACCCATTCATTCAAGGAAACCGGGTAGATAAAGCCAGCGTTAAGTAGTTTTTCTACCTCTAACTTAATAGCAGGGGCCTCCCTAGGATTGACATCTCTAAGTCATTTTCGAACAGGCTTAGCATCCGAGTAGGTTTTAATCTCATGTTCGACAATTCGAGGGTCTATTCCTGGCATCTCTTCATATGACCAAGAGAATACATCGCATAATTCTTTGAAGATCTCAGTGTAGATCAAAATTTCTTCTGGAAAAAAATCTGCATCGATGTATACATTTTCAATCTTTCCAGGAATACGATACATATCGATCGTGACGGTAGGAGGGATACTCTCTAGGTTTCCTTCATCATAAATGTTGTGCGTATCAAGTGGAACTATGGCATGACTAACTATCTCGCTCAAGGTAGATCTAAAATTATCTTGTTCGATCTTGGAAAGCTCTGGGAGAAAATAAGAGCGATGATGCATATCATCCTATGGCCTTTCAGAACCATTCATAGCCTATACGATAGATTCATATGAAGGTAAAGTCTCATCGAGGCGATCATGTGAACAAGATGATGAAGTGGCCCACACGGACTCTAGAACATGATCCTCCTCGTCCGTTTGCGAGGTAACAGGATATGGATCGGCGGAAGAGTCAAGAATATATTGATACACTACCTTTGTTGTCGATAGTGGCATGGCCATTCTAGTATGTGACTGACCTTCACAAGATACAGTTGAGGAAGGTAGGGTCAAAGTATCGTTAAAATACTAAGTGCGGAAAGGAACGGACCTCTTTGATGAATCAAACCTACTGGACATGGAGTATATATGATGAACCAATGCCATGAAGTCGAAGGTACCCATAAGGGATGATTACATTTTGACACTGATGTTCTCAGTTGTCGGCTGAGAATTGTCGATCACGGGGATCGACAGTCCAATCGATGCATTGGGGATAGCGTACGCAAAGGAAAAATGGTCGATCATCATGATCTTCTCATCGTGAGGAAAGCAAAGAGTGCGGAAGATGAAAGATACGATTGCAGTCATAGCATAAGTCCAATTGTGTCCTAGTAACAAGTTATATTCGAGGGGTGCATCAACCACCTCGACATCCAAATCTACCGTCTTCCCACCTAACTAGACTGGGAAGGTAGGAAGAATACTGTGAGGGCGGAAGGAATGATCGTCAAAAGCAGTCAACATGGTCAAAGATTGAGAAAGGGTCAGATATTCGAGGGCTTTCCAACAGACCAAGGACATCACACACGTTGCAGCTCCTTCATCAACAACATGTTTGATGTTATACTTTGAGTAACCCACATGGATCTGGAATGCCACATGGTAAGGAAAGTGAGGCTTCACATATATGATGTCAAACTTGATAACTTTAGAGCCACAAGGATCTAGATATCCTAATGCAAATAGCAAGGCATTCCTCTGTGAAGGACATGTTTGGAGTACCTCCAGAGTTGACATCGCAAAATTGGTTTGACCCATATCTTCAACAATAGAGTAATTATGGGCTGCTCTAGCATTAGGATTGTGGGTAGAGCACTTGATTACTCCTTTCGAAATACAAGGTAGGGGCTCTGGTTTTTAGATCTGTAAAGTAGTCTCCAGAGGAGGGGGAAACTCTAGACCAGGTACAGTCTGTGGAGAACTATAATCGCGAGACTGAGTGGCTACATTAACCTCAGATTTAACCATATTGATGCATAGATGGTAACCATATTGCGTCGGTGGGTTTTGACTCCCACTCTCCGCATTTTCGGTGTTCGAGGAGCTCGAGGACATGTGTTGATTATGTGGAAAAGGATTATTCAGTAGAGCGAGCGGTAGAGATAAAATCCTTGCATCTTCTGCAAGTTTGGGGCATAAGTGGGTAAGGTGGTCATATTTACAAAGCTTGCAGGGAAACTTCACCTTCCACCTTTCTTTCTTTCCCTCACCAACATTATTATTCAACTTCTCATTATTACCATTGTTCTTGGGTTTATTATTATTCTTCCCACCCTTACGATTGTTACCATGTTCTTTCTTTTTATTCCCTCCTGGTTGTTGGTTACCATTCGAGTTAGTCGATGACTGCAAAGAATGTACATCCGTCGAATGAGTGGGAGTGGAGGACAAAAATGAAGCTGGCCTTCCTACAGACTAGTTTAGAGACAATTATTTCAACTGGCTTGTCACCAAGTCTGCATATTTCACATTGGCAGAGCCTACAATGCCATCAACATGAGGTATGGGCTTTTGTCTAGGGTCATATTTTGACCTTGGTGTGTCTGGAAGAATATCGTATAACATCCTAAACTGAGCATATATAATATCTAACTGTTGGGATTTAAAAATCGCTTCTTCCTTAGTTGTAACCCCAGATGTATAAACATCCTTAGAAATATAAGGTTGTAGAGACTTAAGGAACCACTCTAGTAGGAATTATGGGGGTATGTAGGCCTTGATCAACCTCTTCCATCTACACCACTCCTGGATGTGATCCAAGATATGGGTGGCCTTTTCCTAACGCAAGGCTGACAAAAATTCTATGCCCACATTGTAACGAACCAACAATTGGAAGTGGTTGAGGAAGACTAAAACCATGTGATTAAAAGTTCTGTACATCTCCCTAGTAGCTCTATATACTATTTCGCGGTGACCCACGTGAGGGTGCATTGAAACAATCTCAAAAAAATAGAATCATCATTAGGGGAGTTCGAAGAGCACCAAAGGTGAAAAGTAGTGACATGATCACGAGGATCTTCACCAGTCTTGCCTTCGAATTTTGGAATATCCGAAGGAAGCTTGGTGTGGACGTGGGGCCATGTCGGATCATGATGCACATGGTCATTCATCAATATAGACAAGTCTGGTAGATTGAGCGTGGCTAGAAAAAAGAGACAGGGTTGCAGCATATGGCCCCAAGCTCCCTGGAAATATTGTTGTTGGGGAATTGCAGCCCATCCAGGGTTCTGGTATGCACCATAAACCTGTCTGGGATTGTAAGACCCTCCTCCGAACTGATTCAGGATTGGTTGGTTGGGAACCATTCCAGTATGAATTTTATGATGAGGGTTGTAAAAATTTCCCCCAACTAGTGTGGCTCCAGGTTGGGGGTTTCCCAAGGTATGAAACTAACCTACTCCAGGTGTGAATCCAAAGGATAAAGGTGGATTCGTCATGCCAAATGTGTTGGTTGGAATCTGTATAGATGAGGTAGGTGTAAAGGATGGACCACAATCATTAGCTTGTCTGCCACGTTGGATACTCCATCCAGGATCATTAGGACCAGGATTAGAACTGGGGTGAAAACGAGGACGACCTCCAACTGTAGGAGTCGTTTGTGGGATATGAGCACCACCAAACGAAAATGGATTATGTGGAGGAGTCATGCCCCCAAGTCCAATACTAGTATTCAGAGTAGATGTTGGGATGGAGGATGAAAAATGCGATGTGAAATTTGACATACCATAAGAAAAAGGGCTAGAGGTCGTAGGGATGGACTGAATATTGTAGATCGACGAGTGACAAAGGGACCCAAAAGGATTCTTGGCTATAGGTTGATTATTCACTATAGGACGAACATGAGTGATGATAGGAACCTCCGGCACTACAACCATTGTGGTTGAAGGTTTCGAAGGAGTATCATTAACTATAGTGGGTATGGGAGTTGAAGGACTCCCAATATCTTTTTGACTCAATTCAGTACTCATCCTTGTATGATCACAAGTCTGGTAAGTGGAGGTGTGTGTACCACGTTTGATAAATTTACGCCTTTTAGAAGAAAACGACTCAAATTGCGATGGTAATCGTAACAAGTGGTGAGATCTGTGGGGAAGTTGGTATGGCTCCACGATGACTCAAGACTTGAGATATAAAAACAAATCCTAAGTCCAACTAGTAATCTAAGAGAACACAAAAATAAAATAAACACAAGGCCAATATGCACACAAACAGGATAAAGTGGTCGAAAGGGACCTCCCTCCCTAAAGTAGGTATGCATCGCCGAAGAGGGGCCTGAGAACCCCTACAAAAGATCGAAGGTATCAGAATTAGTTATAACGGCCCTCTTGGGCTTAACAACCAGTCGGTCAAATCCCCCCAAAGAGGTAATACTCCATAAAGGATGTGTGTTGTCCAACCCTTATCTGACCCAGGGTACTTGCAGAATAACCCCTGCAAGTAACCTATGTGGTACCTATGTCAAGCAACTAAACAACCACGGTATAACCGATGCGCAGGAGAACAGTCGTAAGTTAGGTCTACCGTACGGACAAGGTAACAAATCCTGAAACCTTGAAAGCACCACCTCTCACATAGGTAAAGGTACTAGCAAGATCCCCATATACGAATAAATCCCCAGAAATATATATGATGCTAAGAAGGTATTGGGGGGGTATCCCCTCAACCAACCTCACGCGACCTTGTGCTTAACTCCGGTGTAAGCGGAGCTCCCTGACGTCACCAATTATACAATGGATTTCACCACTCCCTTAGTCAGACACATATGTTGATTTAATAGCCTTGGAGAAGTTTACTCACAAAATCTTATTCCAAGGCTCTAAATCCTAAGCTAATTTGTGCACCCTAGAAAATAAAATCATTTCTAATCAATTTTAAATTATCAGCATTGATTTTAGTGGCCTTGCTTACTCAAAAAAGGTGCGATCGCGAAACTAATGATGTTATGACTCAGCAAGTAAAATAAATGAATATGAATAAAATGCAAAGTCCTAACTTCAATTCCCGTTAAATGATAAGCTTTTCAAGAAGCAATTTTCAATTTACTTATGTAATTCCAAATAAGATGCAACCTTTCTACACATGTACTAACATCAATGATAAGGACCCAAAAGATCAAATGCCAACAATGAAAAATTATTAATAATTTTGTATTTTCAATATAAAAGAATGAAAATGCAAGGACTGAACAAGAGCTTGATATAAATATTCCACTATATGTAAACAGAGACAAACCAAGTAGGATATCAAGAAGCAAACGCCCAATCCAAGATGCAAGGACAATCAATGAAAAAGTATGATGAGAAAGGCACCGCCCGAAAATTCAACCAAAGAAAGGTTTCCTATCATTCCAAAGGCACTTAACAGTCATAATAGAGACCTAAGAAGACTCAACAACCATCATAACTTAACCAACAAACATCAAACTCAACAACCAAGCAAAAAAGGATGATGTACGCAATTGTTCAGGAGAAAACTGCATATATATGCATCTTGCAGAAGGAAAACACGCGTATATATGTGACAACCAGGTAAAAGCCCGTGTGTATGTGTTAAAACACTACCAAGCTAAGGATAAGGCTAAGAAACTCAGACTCACAATGAACAAAGGTTGTCAAGCAATCAGATGACAAGAAACTCAATATAAATGAGAGAAATCAAAGGAGGAAAACACTCGAATCCCTGAAAAGAAGATTCTTTCCCTAGTATAGTCATTAATTTTGTTACGAGAAAAACCTCTCTATGGCATGGGATAAACCACAACAGATGCAAATGACTTCAAAAATCAACTCTAATCCCAGGTATGCTATATAAACAAATATGCTAACAAGACAAGATGAAGATCCTACATCGTCCAGACGTTCGATGAAGTCCATCGTTGAGCACTTGACTCAAAGAAATATACCTACAACTTGTCGTCAACAACCAATAAATGCAAGCATATGGTGATAATATATAAAGTTATCACATTCAATAGCATAATACATCAACATTCATAACAAATATGCCCATGGAATAACAATTCAAATATTTGCAAGATATTAATTGGATGAGAAAAGAGTATTTCTATTAAAATGTAATCAATATAGAGTGAATGAATTACAAACTTCAGTGTCGACATAGTTCAAAATTGAGAAACTAAGTCCCTTCGAGTTGGACCTCCATCACTTCAATCCTCCACCAAAGGCAAGCTCATATAAGAGAGACAATGAGGTTCTCAATCAAGTATGGAAGATATTGGGGGTTGAACAATGTGTTCAGACTTAAAAGGACAAAGAGATGCAGACTCAATATGAAGTGAATAATTTCTCTAGTATAACTTTTCTCTCAAAGTTGAATTCTTATCCTCTTTTCTAGAGCTTGGATATGGTCCATTTATAGCCTTCAATTGGAACTCAAGGGACGATTCAGAATGTTTCCAGTATATGGAAGGTCAAGGATCATGGATCTCGTGATGTGACATGGAAACCCGACACTATTTTTTAATTTTGGGAACAAAATTTGATGTACGCGGGCTGTAATGGTGCAACTTACATATACACATGTATAATAGTTAGGGCGCGTATATGTGAAAAAATATTGTTTTTATCTCTGGGATTTCCAAAAAGGGACTTCAAGTCTACATAGGGAAATGGAGAAAGGCCTTCTGAGCAAATTTTCATAGGGTGAGGCAAATATTGCTATAACAAAAATTGGAAAAATGGTTTCTAGATTTGAACCAGAGAAATTTGATCCAACCACAATTCACAAAGATTGCCCAGAAATTTTTGAAAAACACCAATGGATCTCTTTCTTTGAAAATTTGATGGACATTGTGAGAAAGTTAGCATGGAGTTTGATTTCTCTTTTGATGTTGAAAATTCCACAGTGGGAAACCTCACCATCAGATTATCTAAAGACATCATTGTGCAAGTAACTAGATTACCTCAACGGGGAGAGAGATACTTTAAAAGTAAATAGTTTAAAGAAAATTTTTGGACCCCATTCATAACTAGATCAGGGCAGCATCAGTAAACTAAAAAAAAAAGGATTCCAAGGAGTTGGTTGATTCATGCATTAGATGGGATATCCTATATTGTTCAAAAGTTCATTACTTGTGAAGGGAGGTTCAACACCATTCATCTATATCATATCAAACTTTTGCAGCATTTGAGAGATTATATTGAAATTAACATGCCTTACTATTTTCTCCAAAGTCTTTCTAAAATGTCTAAAGGTGTCCAAAAACAAGATAAGAATACGGAGAAAAGTTTATATCATCATGGCTTAATCAAGATGATTGTTACACATGAGTTGCAAAAAAAGAACTTTCATGGCAACATTTTGTAATCAACAGTGGATATGAAACAATAAAGAAAGAACCTAGGGAAGAAGCAATCCCACTTCTAAGTGATGATGAAGAAGAAATACAAACCCATAGGGATACAAGATTAAAAAAACTAATGGGGGGGAAGAAAAACGATAAATGCGATGAGAAGAGAAAAGGAAATTCAGGAGAAAATATAATGTGACAGAGGATCATTGACAAAAGATCAGAGATATTTGTGTGCATGAGGACATGCAATACCTTCCTCTTGGGGGAGATGTTGGGTACCATTTTTTTATGCTTATTCCCACTATATAATCCATGTTTTTGCCTCCATTTTCCTTTCATATCTCTCATATTTCCTCCATATTAGATTCAAATTGATCATCTCAGGTACATTTGTCATTAACTTTTTATGATTTGAATTTTAACAAAATTTAGACATTAAAATTAAATTTTTAGCAGAAATTACGGGAAGTTGCAACTTCCGATAATAGCTCCTAGGTTCATATTCTTACAGGATAGCTAGGAGAATTTCGAGACATGTGGAGTGATCTTTGATGTCCACAGATGGACAAATACCTATTCTCTTCCATAAATTGGCTTCACATGTGCCTGGTCAATGTTGGTCAAAATTGGCCACTTTTACAAGAAATGCCCTGTTTTTAGCATAACATATGGGAAGTTTTGGATTTCATGGAATTTCTTTATATTTTATGGATCTGATAGATGGGTTCTGACCTTATTGGCACATTTTATGGATCTTAGAAACCAACTAGAGTAGTTTTATCATTTTGGTTACAAAACCTTTCGTATAGATAACCAAGACATGGATGGAAACATAAGCTACTATGTTCATATTTCTATTGGATTGAAGTCAATATATTTGGATTTGTTGGTTACACAATTTATGATTTTATGAATTCTTTGATTTTGTTATCAAATATCTTTTAACTGGTTTAACATCAAATTGTGCAAGCAAAGCATGGAGGGCCCCCATTACCAAGCCTGTGCACTAAGTTTTTGAATATTTTCATAGTTGTAACAATGGTATGATTTTATATTTGTTGTAGTCTATTTCTTAAAAGTTTTATTTTCATTAGAATAACTTAATTGTTGATAAGTTATGTAACACATTGTGAATTGATCTCTTGTAAAAGAGCTCAATGTATTCTTACTTATAACAATAAAGTTTTGTTAAATGTCATTGTTTATTCTTCATACTTGATGATCTAAGTGTTGTTAGGTTTTGTGAAACATGATGAATGTACCTCCTGCAAGGGAGTTCAATCTTTTCTTTCTTATAGCATCCAAGTCATTAAGACACTTTAGGTTCATTTCCAATGCAAGTATGTTTGATTGTTGATAGATGTTGTAGAACACTATGAAAAGACCTCTTGTAAAGGAGTTTAGTGTTCTCTCATTAACAACAACTGAGTCTTGTTGTGTGTTCTTATTTCCTTTTAACTCGATATTATTTCATGTAAGTGTGATTTTCCTTAAAATCTAGTTCATATCTACAAGTCCATATATTTTGGTGTGCTTCGAAGTTCTATGAATTTCCAGATTGCTATTAAAATACACGATCTAATTTACATCCATAAGCTAGACCAATAGGATCATTGTAATTTGCTCAAAAGAATGCATGTAGCTGCCAATATTTTCGTAGAGATTATCTACCACCATTCGAGCAAGATTGTTTTCATTCTGCATTTAATTGTTTTCGGTAGATTTCTTTATTGAATAGAAATCAAGTTTCATTGTATCTTTGTTATTTCTCATTGTGTCTTTGTGTTAATGTTATAGATATGTGTTTCATTACATTCCGATCATAAATCTAGGTCTGTGGTATCAAAGTGTTTTTATCTTCATTTGTTTCTATTTGCATGTCCCCAACGAGGTCAGGGTATAAGAAGTTGGGACTTGAACCAGTTGAGCCTTTGCAAGATCGGCCTCGCCGAACCCGACAACCGCCCATGGGGGAAGAAAAGAGAGACGATGGGGAAGGATATCCCTTTAAACATTTGCTCGAGGAATCCATCACGTGACAAAAGAACGAGACGATGGATAATTTTTTGTAAATCCTTTGACGACTTCAAATAGGCAACACATTTTCCTCGAGAAAAGGTGCCACCCCCTTCAAGGTACAAATCAATTTTTATATTCCTATATTTGAAGTTTAGATAGATGTGAATGTTGTAGACAAATGGTTAAACCTTCTAGAAGGGTATTTTTTTGTCCATAACTTTTTCGATAGAGAAAAGATTACATTTTCACTCCTTAAGGTCATCCCCCATGTCAAAGATTAGTGGGAGACTTTCTGTGAGAAAAAGGAAACAGAGGAATCTTCATTATTTTTAGTCGCACCCACTTGTGGTTCTTTCAGGGATGTTATTAAGGAACAATACTACCCTGTTGGAAGTTATGATGACTTATATACAATATGGATCACACTACGACAAGAAAGGAACCAAACAGTGCCAGAGTTGACTAATGTCTTCCATACCTTGTGCACCAAGCTGGGTATCAAAGACTCTGAGTGACATATGGTGTTCAAGTATTGTGGAGGTTTTCATAGATACATCTAGATATAAATGGATTTTGTGGAAATATCTTCCTTGGGCGTAGCCTATTGATATGCTATCAAAATCGAGCAGAAGATTAAAAAAACACACGACATTTTGGGTCTATGAAAATCTCACAGCAGAAGTAGGGAAAGGCAACCCCAACCTGTAGAACAAAGGATAGAGAAAGGATGGGCAGCCTCAGGACAACCATTATAAGACACAAACAAGGAAGGATAGTGGGAAGACAAATAAAGACACTGGGAAGTGGTGTGAGTTCCATAAGAGCCCCTGACATAACACTGTTGAAGGTCGTTCAAAACAGTCTTTGGTGGTCAAGGTGAAATGCTCTGAATCAGATGTGGGTTTTGATTCCGAGTCAAAACCAGAAAAAGGGAGACAGATCATTGACACAGAACCCAGTGCCACCATTTCTACCACCAAGATCCATCCTAGTGAACTTGATGAATCAAAGGAGGGTTGGCACCTCTTTCATTCACAATGTGGGTGAAGGGTACTATGATCCACTTCATCATTGATAGTGATAGCTAGAAGAACCTCATCGCAACGAAGGTCATCAAGAGGTTGGCTCTGTCAACAACCCCATGCCCACAATCATACACCATCGGATGGATCCACAAAGGGAGAGATCTATGCGTCAACCAACAGTTTCTCCTGCCCTATGTCATCAATCCCTTAAAAGATGAGGTATTGTGTGATGTTTCCCCCCTTGAAGTTTGTGATATTTGGGGACAACCTTGTTTATGGAAAAGGCATGCCTCGTAGTGTTATTATTACTTTGGACAGGAAATTGTACAGGATACCCAAGGTAATTCGACTTACTTCCATTTCCTTTATCTCTGCCAAGCAATGCAGGAAGGTCATCTCTGAGACCATAAATTTTGTATTCTTTGTGATTCATGCTCAAAGTGAGCAGAAGGTTGCAGCCACATCCATGGCCTTCATGGTCGGTCTCTCCACAGAGCAGAAAAAAGTGGATAAGGTCATGGAATAATACAAACACATCTTCTCCTCACCCATTGGGGTACCTCTACACTGTCAGGTCAAGTATTCAATCGATTTGACCCACAGTGCACCGCTACCTAATGGGCTAGTATATTGTCGCTCTCTATTAGAAAATGAGGAAATCAAGTACCAAATACAAGAGATTTTCTAAAAGTCGCACATCCGACCAAGATCATGACCTTGTGGAAGCCCAATCATTCTTCTACAGAAGAAAGACAAGACTTGGTGAATCTGTATTGATTATCGGGCCATACATAAAAGCATAATCAGGAATCGATACCAAATTCCCCAAATTTACGATCTCCTTGGCCAACTCCATGGGGACAAATACTTCAGTAACATTGATATGAAGTCTGACTACCATTAGTTCCCAATAGATCAGACTGATGTGTGGAAGACTTTCTTCAATTCCAAAGAAGGTCTTTTTGAATGGCTAGTCATTCCCTTTGACTTGACGAATTCCCTTGCAACTTTCATGAGGATGATGGAGGATATATTGTGACCTTTCACCGATTATTTTCTGGTGGTGTATCTGGATGACATCCTCATCTTCAACAAGAATTCGGTGGAACACTTGCAACATATTTAGCAGGTTCTGCACAATCTGCAACAACACAAGCTATATGAAAAATTGGAAAAATGCTCCTTCACCATGAACATGGTCCAATACCTCGACTACATTGTTGATGAGTATGGGGTGCATGTTGGTCTATCTACAATCCAGTTCATTCGTTATTGGCCAGCCCCGAACACACTCACTGAGCTATGGAGCTTCTTAGGCCTTGCCAATTTCTATCACAGGTTCATGTTGGGATTCTCATATATTGCATGGGCCCTTAGCCAAGTGACCAGGGGTGGTGGAAAGGAAAAGTTCATGTGGGGCCAGTCATAATAGAAATCATTAGATGATTTGAAGTAGCGCTTGTGCTCAACCTAGGTGCTCTCATTACCCGACCTACAACAATCTTTTGAGATTGAGACATATGCTTCAGATTATGTTGTGGGTGCAGTTCTCACTCAGCATGGACATCATGTGGCCTATCATAGTGAGACACTATCAGATAACATCTGTAAGTACCCCAGTTACAACAAATAAATGTACTCCATTATACAATCCTACCTTCAGTGGAGGCATTACATTCTCGGGAAGGAGACAGTCATCCACACTAATCATAAGCCTCGACAATTCATGCAAACATAAGGAAAATTGCAGAATGACCTCCATCAGAAGTGGTCCACAGACTTACAACAGTTCCATCTCAACATAAAGCATAAGACAGGGAGCACCAACCGCATCGTTGACTGCCTCAGTCGACCTCCAGTTGCAACACTAACCATGGTGCTACACTCTTATGGCCATGAGACCGCCATATGGCCCCAACTCTATGATAGAGATCCTGACTTTTCCACTACCTACCATATGTTGGGAACAAACAAAGTTGTCATTGAATTCCATCTTCAAGATAGGTTGTTGTGCCATCTGGGCCATCTCTACGCCCCATAAAGCAAGTGAGAAAAGATAATTTGGGAAGCTCACTACAGTTGGGTGGCAGGACACTTCGACATAGAAAAGACAGTGGCAGTGTTGCAACAACATTTCTATTAGATGAAACTTCGACAAGATGTCAGAAAGTATAACAGGTCCTACACGGCCTGTGCCATTTTCAAACCGGACATTAATAAACAGGGCATGTACACCCCTCTGCCTACTCCTAACAGGCCCTGAGAATCCATCTTGATGGACTACATGTCGAGCCTTCCTTCAACCAAGAAAGGAAATGACTGTGCTTTTGTGGTTGTTGATCAATTTTCCAAGATGGTGATTATGGCCACCTACAAGAAGAGTATCGCAGCAGAGGCCACTACCAAGCTCTTCTTCGAACGAGTGTGGGTACATTTTGGGATACCACAAGCCATCGTCTCAGATCAGGACCACCGGTTCCTCAGCACATTTTGGTCTAGCCTCTAGTCACCGTTGGACACCAAACTCACCAAATCCATTGCCTTCCACCCCCAAATGGATGGCCAAACCGAGGTCGTCAAAAGGATGACCATGCATATATTGCTCTTGTATAATTACAAGCATCTATGCACATGGGATGAGAGTCTTCCATATGTTCAAAACAGTTATAACATAGCCATACATAGCTCAACTAACCACATGCGCTTTCAGGTGGTGTTGGGATTTCAACCATTGGGTCCCATGGATGTTGCAATAACCCTTATGTCCACACAGGAAAAATCGTCCCATGCTCAAACCGAAGCCGACAAAGCCACCCGGTTCATTGAACACATCCAATAGATCTGTCAACATGTTCAGGATATTTTGTAGAAGTCCAATGCCAAGTAAAAGCAATGCCATGATCAACAATGGGCGCCACATAAGTTTCAAGTGGGAGATAAAGTTTGGTTGCACTTGTAGAAAGAACTCCTTACATGACCCCATCGAAATCTTCGTCCACTTCGCTATGGAATTTATGCCATCACCAAGGTTGTGGGTGACAATGCTTTTGACCTCAATGTTCCCCCCTTCCCTGGCTTGCACCCAATGTTTAATGTGGACCTCCTCTAGCCATACTTTCCACCATTATTGGAAACCTCAGAGATAGCAGAAAAGATGACACCAAAAAATCTCAACCCTGATTACATGGAACATGCATCCACTGATAATATCGTGGACACACAGGTCAAGGGAAATCGCCAACAGAAGTTTCAGCTTTATCATGTTGTCAAAGCGAGGCAAATCCTGCACCAAGGCAAGTGGCTCACCTAGGGCCAAATTCAGCAAAACTTTCCTCATCTGATCGGGGACCTCAACGCAATGGAGACCATTTCTTCCTAAGGGGGGAGGATTGATCTAGGTGGATATCTATAGCCACCCACCTATTCCAACGGGCTCAGATACAGTTTTCATCTTGGCCATTTTTTTTCACTTCTTCGAGTCCTAAACTTCTGGAGTCATTTTGAGTCCCTAAACATCATTTTTTGGGCTCGCCACGGTTACACTTTACACAAATTCATAGTGTGATGACAACATGTGTAGTCCTCAGATAGACCTTTCAAACGCGTTATCATGCGTCTAAAACGAAGATCGTATGCAAAAGTTATGACCCTGGGAAGTTGATGTACCAACTTACCCCATCAGGGCCCACATGACTTTGGGCGCTTCATCTCCTAGGGTTAGGTTTCTAGATGTCAAGGGTTTTCTTATTACTTGTTGATGCTAAAAAGGTCTGGAGGCCTCATTGTAATGTGCTCAGATGAATGCACGTAGCCACCACATCTCTTCTCAGAGATTAGTTACCACCATTCGAGCAAGATTGTTTTCATTCTACATTTTACTTTTTTCAACATATTTCTTTATTGAATAGAAGTCAGGTTTCATTGTATCTCTATTATTGCTCATTGTATCTTTGTGTTAATGTTATAGATCTGTGTTTCATTTCATTCCGCTTATAAATCTGGATCACTCTTCCCTATTTTATAGGCTATCCACTCTCTAATAAGAGGAGTAGCCTTTAATTGCCCTTTCCAAACATTCGATGCACCCTTCATAGAATGGATTTCTGAGCGGATAAAAAATTTACGTGTATGATCCCTAATATATTTGTGATACATAATCTTGCCCCATAAGCCATTATTAAACAACAATCTCCAAAGGATTTCAACCGCCAGAGCTTCCCTAAATAAACAAATATTTTTAATACCCTAGCCTCCAACTTCCTTTGGTTTGGATACAGAGCTCCACTTCACCAAAGCCACACCTTCCTTTTGCTTATTTCCTGACCATAAAGAGATGAAGCACCTTTTTTTTTAAATGTAGAATATAGTTAGGGATGTGGGCCAGTGATAACCAATATACAAGGATTCTTTTGAGTACTGAAGTAACCAGTGAGACTCTACCTCCCAAGGAAAACCATTTATAACACCAACATGATATTTTCCCTTTGATTTTCTTGTAAATCCACATCTAGTTTTCCCTTCTATAATCATTTGATTTTAAAAAGAGCCCAAGGTACTTGATTCCTCTAACTAAAGGCCCCAAATTGAAAGGAAACAAAAGTATGATATGAGCTTCTGTTGGGTTTGATCTCCATCCTAGTGGCTAGACAATAGGTATTGGGAATCCTTTTGTTAGCCCTCCAAACTTGCAAGGAACCATCCC
>SNQJ01S0080456.1:29615-57419 GCA_010110895.2 Picea sitchensis | reverse complement strand
TTTTTTTTTTTTCATTTAGTGTGTAGATGGATTCACCAAAGCATGAGAAGTAAAGTCCCTCATCAAGATGAAGTAGCTATGTTTCTTTGCCCATGAACTATGGGTGATTTCAAATCAAAAGTAAGAGCAAGAATGTGAGCAATCATCCCAAGGACGGTATCCTGGAATATATGGATAGAGAGGAATAAAAAAATATTCCAATGGAAAAAATTCATTGTTTCGAATCTAGGAGACAATGTCAAGGAATGCATGTGAAATTGTATCATCTAAAACATGCACTACAAAAGACAAGAATAGGGTATCTTAAGATCAACATAGATTTGAGTAGGGGGGGATTAAATTCTCCAATTTTTTTCTGAGTCAAAGTCAATGCTTAGCCAAACATAAATGAATTAAACCAAGTGGTAAACTCTTATCCCTCCCTTTACTCAAATTGAATTTTTTCATGGCCTCACAAGGTAATCCAAGCATAGGAGGTATATTGGGTCATCCATGATTGCATGTGAATTGAAATGGGGTATTTTACTCAAAACATTAGGGAAATAATTTTGTATAAATAATGACCCTTAGAAGAGGTTTTTCCATGGCCAAATATTTGGATATTTAGTTGTTAATAATAGAAGTAGACTCTTAGGTTATAATATAAATTTTGTAAATAGATACAAGAAAAAATGAGGAGTATGTTTAATCTTCTAACTACCAATTAACTCACCCTCTTAGTGAGATATCCTAATTATTCCTCTCCTTCACAACAACCCAAATACATCATATTTCAAATGTGAAATAGGGGGAAATGAGGGGCTAACATATCTTGGTGTAGATATAAATTAGGGACAATATTTGGTTTGGAAACAAGGAGATCGTCCAAACATAAACTCAATTCCCCTTGAACTAGAGCAATGTATAGGAGAGGAATGTCAAATAGCAAGTGGTTCCAACACTTTATTTTAATGAGATCAAACGAGGGAGAGTTAGGGTTTTAGTTCCCAAAAGGATTGTGATCTTTTGAGTTTGTTTCAAATTCATTGCCCAAACTTTTCACATTGAATAGGCCTCCCTGACCTATCAAGATACAATTGTTTCATTGTAAGGTGGGTAGGGGTGCCATGGACTCCTCACTACCTGTAAAATCCATTGTTATGTTTGGAGGTGTTCTTAGTTCAAAGAGTGGTAATGGTGCCCAAGACTCACTAAAATATATGTTTCGAAGGTGTACCACGAGGTAACAACCCCCCTCTTGATATTTATTTTTCTAAATTTGAATATGATGGTTTATGGAATTAGTTTTTGGTGGACTCCATTTTGGTTTACTTTGTCGATAAGGTGCCTCTTGAGGCTATTATTCAAGGATGGATAAGGAAAGTGTGGGATCCACATGACTAACATTGCCCCCATACCCTCAACCTGACCAAGCATTTATTTCCATTTCAATTTTATATCTTGACCCATGTGGTGGAATCTTGTGTCAAGGTCCCTAGGTCCGTTAGAATCCCTGGTTGTTTTCTCTATGTAGTCGCATGGATTTTCAGCCAATAAAGTTACTCAATTATCATGCCTGGTTTAGGTTGAATTTCCTAGCCTCTAGATACAATTATGGATAGCAGCAGATATTATCTATGCTCCTTAAAAGAGCTTCATATTCCATAAGCCTGAATGATTCTTTAACCCTAGGCCCCAACGCCGAGTTTTCATTAAGACGAACTTGTTAAAGGACCTTAAGAAATTTGTTCTCATCTCTGTAGGGGATAGGATTATATGACAACAAGTTCATTATACCAATTTTCCTAACACTTATTTTTGGTGTCAAAGCCTAGATCGGTATATGTATGACTATCTATTGATGTCAAAAGATAACTCTACAATGACCCGGACCACACAGACCCCTATCTCCCAAAGCCTCTTAGAAAACAAATATGGGTGAAGATGGTTGGACTCAGGTAATAAGGTAGAATAAAATCATTGAGGCAACTATAACTCAAACATCAAAATATTCAATCTCTAAAGCTCTAGCCATTACCATACCTAGTAAGTTGTCAACTATAGTAACTTGTAATACTTTTGTTAGCTTGGCCCAATGTGAGATTGGAAATTCGAGAGCTCACTCTCCACTACCACTCATGCATTCTCAGTGCAAGGAAGTTGTGACTGAAGATTATGACCAAATGTAAAGGGTTGAGACATATTACCATTGAGAATTAACTACTTTGATCCTCGACTACTACAAATAACCCTTTTGTGCTCACTAGAACCTCAAGGACAATGAGATGAAGATGCACAAGGCTATTAATTTAGATTGAAAATAACCTCATGCAATGTCCATAACTTAAGTGACCTTAGTAGGAAACATCGTGTTCCCAAACTCTTGACTTTAATTTGTAGGACATGTATTCTCTACTTACAAGAAGTCAAAATCTCAGGCTTTGTGCGACATATCACATCAATTATTGTTTGGCCAAGAGCCTGGTATATTTATTATGACCATGTTGAAGGACAAGGGGATTGACCCCTCACAATTTTTTTGTAGGTGCTACTTAATCTCAGCAATTAGTTATTAGGCCTAGCCAACATCTATTCCTCAAAATGATTTAAGGGAGCATGTAATGTTTTGGTGTTGGCTAGTTGATGTGTTGCCTAATGTCCCATGGCTCATTTGGGGGATTTTAACGTGATTGAATGCTACAAATATAAATAAGGGGCATTTCCTTATCACCTCTTAGTTAGTGAAAAAGAGGCTTGGTTTGATTTGAAGGCTCGCCATAGACTCCGCGACCCTAATTAGAAACATTGACATGATTTTGTTGATATTTGGTTGACTTAAATAAATTTTTATAAAGGGAAAATAATATTTATGAGTGGATCGATATGGATTTTATTTCAAAACATAATTCATTCTACTTCGATTTTGATGGAGGTTGACCTATTCATGTTGATGTTACAACCATTATGTTGAATCATCAATTTATATAGCTTTCAATCTTATGGGGGACTCAAAACATATGTTTTCCCATAACTTCATATATCGTGAATGTCTCTAACCTACCAATCTTGGGAAACTTGGCCTGTATATGAACTATGTGGAACATAATCCCCCAACCACACAAGATTTTTTGTTAGCTAGCCTAGTGGGAAAATGTCATTTCCATAAGTATTGTTTTTTTAAGGGTTTGAAGGAGACAAATTGCTAAGATCTGGCATGGCTGAAAAATAACCAGCTTGGGATGCACTAGAGGAAGTCATGCAGAGCATGTAATGTTTCCCCCATGATGAAGAAAAGAAATCCCATGAATCTTTATTGCACCATCTTTTATGGTTGGATGAGACCCACTAAGTTAGAGGTGCTTAGTTGAGAGCACAACTTCACTGTCTTGAAATCGACAACCACCAAAGGCTTCTTTAAGAAGCTTGCCACCAAGAAGGCCAATGAGAGTATAACTACTCTAAAAGCTACCTTAGGTCACAATAAATAATATGTGGAGGATTACATATTGGTGTTCCAAACTTGGGGTCTTACCGAGGATAGACAAGAAAATACACGAAAGTGTTTGGACTTAATCCCATGTTGAATCTCTAAAGTAATCTATCTCTTGAAGAGATGTCATCAACCCTCGTGAAATGGTGGGTGATAAGGACCTGTACTGATGTGTTCCCTTTTAAAATCTACAAGGCCATGTGGGACTTTTTTGGGTTGAACTTGCTATAGTTATACAAAGAATCCATTCAAAACCACTCTTTAGGAGTGGAGATCAATCAGAGATTCATTAAATTCACCTCTAAGGTGAGCGATGCATTGTTGTTTACTAGTTTGAGGCCCATCACTTTACTTAACACATCATACATAATTATGGCCAATGCACTTTCCCTATGCATCGAACATATTCTTCCTAACATCATCTACTCTAAGAAGATGTGGTTTATTAAGGGGTGATATATTATGGATAATGTTATTGCAGTCTCAGAGGACATGAAATGGGCTATTTTTTCTTACCTTGACTCTCTATTAATCAAATTTGACTTTGAAAAAGCCTACGACCAAGTGGAATGCCATTTCATTGTTGTGATTCTCAAATCCTAACGACTCAACCCCAACTTCATCGACTATGTCAAAACCCTTTTCACACATGTGTCGACTTGTCTCTCCATTAATAAAGGTAACTTTGAACAAGTTGGGATTTTTTGGTCAATCAGATAAGGATGCCCCCTAGCTATAGCCTTATACATCTTAGTTGCTAAATCCTTTAACCATTTATTGTGCTCTAAGGTTCACCTAGACATGATTTGAGGGATCTATCTCCTTGAACCAAATGTTGGTCCACTAGTTAATGGGCACTTTAATGATGATTCCTTCCTTACAATTTTGGAGGACCAAACTACTTGGGTTCACACCATGGAGTGTATGGAAACCTGTTGTGTGGTCTCAAGGTTAAATAGTAATTTAGCCAAGACTCGTTGCTACTAACAAAGCCAATGACCTATGCCCAATTGGCTAACCTTACAAAACTAGTCTTGGATCATGTCAGGCCAAATATTTAAGTTTAAGGGAATCCATTTTGGCTCATAATATTTGCTATCAGCCCTCTAGGAGGTTTTTGTGCAGGGGGCGGAATAAAAATTGATAAGTGGATCACTAAACCCTTAGATTAGCAATGAAATTTCATGTATGTGCTAATGTGTTGTTTCAACTCATGTTTACTATTCCTCCCATTGGTTTCCCTCTAAAGATGACTACTTGAAGTTGGAGAAGGATCTCCAAAACTTTCCCTAGGTAAATAATGACAAAAGTAAGGGGTTTCACGTAACCAATTGGGAGCTACATTTCACATCGTGAGAATTTGTAAGCGTGGGTATTATCAAAACCCACATGGAAGCCCGTGCCCTATTTGTAAATGTGTGATTTGAGTCGTCGATGGGAAAGAAGCTTGGAGGGTCCTTCTTCAACATTGGGTCAAGTAGGGACTTCCTCTTTGGAAGCATTTTTGGAAAGGGCTCCATATTCAAATCCTCTTGCTCACACCATCTCACATCAAAGTTGCAAGAACATTTGCTACACAAGGTATATGGAAGGTCTAGGAGCTTATTAATCCCTACCTATCTTGAAAGTAGATTTCCCTTTAGACTGACCTTTCCTTCAATAGTCATTATCTCTCATGATCACCCCTTGTAAAATTTGATGGCTAGACTTTGGCTAGCCAACACCTTGGCCTTGGTGGCGAGAAGGGAAGTGGGGAAAGGCCACGACCTTTTCAAGATACAATCAAGGTACATGCTACAAGTTGATTTGGTCTAACCATTCCTTGAAGTTCAGATGAACACATTATGGCATTTTAATTCTCCATAAAAGACTTGGTTGTTCTAGCTTCATGAACAAATGTGAGAACCCAAGAAATAAATATTTGTATAGTGCCTAGTCATGGGGAGTCTCTCGATAGATAAGAGATTGTCATATATTGGTGTGTAAAACCTATAATGTCCACAATGTGAGCAAGTCAAAACCCTTAAGCATATGTTTTGGTTTTTCCCTTTAGGCAATTAGTTTGCATGGGCATGTGCCAAGTTGTTATGTCGATAGTATCTCCCTCCCTCCCTCACTTAGAAGACTTCTTTGTTAGGTGACATACTTCCTTCAACCATTAAATTCCACTATGCTTGGATCCTTATAAGAGTCAATTTTTTTTTTGTCTCTAGAAGAGACACAATGATGTCTTTTAATTTTGTTGTATCAACATGGGTATTTTCATGGTATGATGGTACTCTAGTTGGTGTCACAGTGTCTTTGGAGATCATAGTATGGGTGAGGAAGTCTTAGGTAGAGATGGAACACCTCCAACAAATTATAGAATATTAGGGTGGGATGTTAGAAAGGTATTTAAGCATAGAAGGAGTTCACTACCATCCCCATTGTTATCCCTCGAGATGTTCCAGATTATCAATGGAACGATGTTGAGGCACCCTAGGGGCTAAGCTTAGGGTGAGCCTTCAAGCCATGCTTGTAATAGTTAAATCATGCAAAAATGTGGGTAAGTTTTTCTCTCTCTCTTATAAAACTATCGATCCTCAAACAGTCTCAGTCCAAATACTCAAAAAATACAACTCCATATGGCATTTGTCCACAAGTGTTTAAGAGAATTTGATTTTAAGGGTGGGGAAATGGTGGTTTAGAATAAATACACGATAATAATATAAGGCACCACATAGAATTAATCTTATATCTTATGGAAATAGAATAATGTGCTAAGAAATTAAGAATTCAACAGTTCTAACACATATAACAGATCGTTAAAATATGCATCAAACAATTACATCTTCAAATATCTAAATCCATGGAGGTACCCTCTGCACATCATTAAACATATGAAGAATTGACAAGAAGTGGTCATTTGTTAAGAGAAAATCACTTCAATATCATAAGCATACAACACACAGTAACATTGAACATGTCATAATAGTTGTTGCTTGATATTTTATTAATGGGGATATGATACAAAAAGCAAAAAAGGAGGGGTGGTTTTTACAAGAGCACATGCACAAAAAGAGAAGAGACAAAATAAAACATAACGCAAGGGATGAATCTCATGAATCCTACAACCTTAATTATTTGTCTAGGCATGAGGATGGTGATCAAGCAACTCTGGTTATAAGAAAATCTTAAATTCACCAATGTGTTGACCAGAGAAATGAGCTCCTTATCTTGCTTTATAGTCTCTTCAATTGTAAGAAAACGTTCATTTAATCTAATACTACTTCTTGAAAATGGATATTGATTGTCAGAATCTTGATACCGCTCTGGGTTTTCTAACTGATTTCTAACTGGGTAATTTTATTTTTTTTATCCCCAAAGCTGATCCATTGAGCTGTCAAGAGGAATGTTCCATTTGCCCGATCTGCACTTCTGCCTAGAGCTCTCCAGCTGATTCGATTGATTCCGATTACTGTGTTGAGCGCTCTTGACCTAGGTTGGTGAGGAGGAGGGCTAGCCTTTTCCTCTCAGCTAATACCACCCAATCAAAATGGGGCATGATTGACCAATCCCATGAATCCTCTACCTCAAGCTTCTTTAGTGCGTTGACATGATTGGAAATTACACCTTAGAGTAGATTTCCAAATGTCCCTTTGTCTTCGTATATGGGCTAATGATACCAAAGAAGGACATTCTCTTCTTCGTGAAGTGTAGAACGCGACTCTCTTGGTGTTTGTAGCCAAGATGGTTGATTACCATCTTCTGAAGGGAAATAATGAGCAGGTGGGTCATCGTCTATGACACGTGGCATCTGAGTAACTCATCTTTAGAGAGAAAACTACTCGTAGATTGGTTTCTTTTGATATTTTGGTTTTCTCTTATAAAATTTTAACACATGCTTATTGAGATAATTGATGGGGTGAAAAGATCTATCACACCCGACTCGATCCATTGAGATCCAGAGTTTGCGTGGGTGTGTGTATATGGACAATGATTATTGTCCTTTGTTAGTTGTAGGAAACGTTGTGATGACTGGTGAGAAGATGTAGATGCAGTGTAAAATGTCTTGTTATGCATCGTATATTTTCCAACTGATTTGGTAGGCCGTCAATGTATCCATCCCCTGCTTGAAATATTCTTCCTCGTGCCTTTGTATGAAAACATGTCCCTTTCTCAATGGATTAATTATTTTGAAAGTATAGGTGGGGCATGGAATTTTGAGCGATGTCATGTCGATGTCATCACAATTCCATGAACATGTGGCACCTTCCCATTGGTCCATGTCAACACTAATGTGGCTCTGGGGTCAGTCTACATGCAACTGAGTTTGATAGAATGGTCAGAATCCCCAGTGGACCCCTTTTATACAGGTGGCATTCTTAGACTGGCTCTAGTGACTGCCACATTGTCCCTGATTCTCTTGAGTGTCCCAAGTAGACTGTTGAGTCGGCTCCAGGTGTCGCTGAATGGGCAGACAAATGTGTGCTAAGTGGGTGGATAAGTGGCTTGTAAAAACTGGAATACCATTGTCGCAACCCAAGGGGAGTGGTTTTTAACTTATGTATTTTTGTCATTCAACACAACTAACTTCTCAACATGTGGCTCTCAAAACCACCGTCGCACCCCATATGTGTCTTAACCCTCGTGCACTTTCACCATGTGACATCAACTTTACACTGTAGATCAAGCTCGCTTGCAACCATTAGATGATCGATGATCCAAGAATGCTCACATAGGTCCAGGAGGATTCAAAATGCTCACAAAGGTCCAGGAGGATCCAAAAAAGCTCAAAATTAAATTGTCTCAAATTCTCTTGAAAACACCATCAATGTGTAGAGCTCAACGATAGATTTCCAACGATGCAAAAATCGCCTCAAATAGATTTTGTATGCAAAAGTTATGGATGGCCAAAGTTCAAGTTAAACCAGGGCAAAAGGCAAAGTCAAAGAGGTCAAGGTGACACGTGTCACCATTACAAGGGTGACACATGGCATAACCATACGACCGTACGGTGATGATGTCGAAACACTCCAAGGTGCCACGTGGCACACCATACGCTGAATGGGCAAGTGTCGTGGAAAATCGTACATGTTACGTGGATAAATCACAAGTTGACAAGTGGAAATGATAGCCCAATGAGAGGTTGCCATGTGGTAGCCTCCCATCGGTCATTATTGGGTAAGGTCATTTAAAATTTTGTTGCAGCCTGAAGGATCGAACCTGGGTCTCTCGCTAACCAAACCAATGGCTTATCCATCATACCATAGCATTGTTCCTTAACCGTAAGCGGCATCGTTTATATTTAAGTTTGTGTAATGGTATTGTTGGATGAAGAAAAGGGCCTAGGGCTAGCCCTCGACCCATAACATTTGATCATATGGTATCCAAAGTAACATGATGCTACATCTGCATAGGTGCTAATGAATATGCCATATATATTGTAACTCAAAACTATATAACAACCATATGTTATAACCAAAAGCGCCATTAAAGGAGAAGTTCATGGGGAATCGAACCCATGACCTCCTCCATACCACACAACAACTTTAACCTATATGCCATGCACTCCATGCTTAGCGGAGATTCTGTGGGAGTAGGTTTTGGTTATGTCGTGGTTAACTAAAAGCTAGGATCTTGGTCGGACCCACGACCTATTTAATGGTGTGGATCCCAAATTTTGACACACATACCAATGTTGTTGCAGAGCCCAATGAAGGCACAGGTCCCGAGGTCAAGTATAGTATGGATTACTTAGATTTGCATGCAAGAAGAGGAGCCTAGTATGGTATTGTCTCGATATACATTCCATGAGGTATATCGACTACACGTAGGCAAACTTTATACTCATTTTTTCTCGTTTTTTCTAAAAGGAGTTCAATGGTGATGTTACTTTTATGCTAAGAGGTCATTTGTAAAAGTCTTAGTCCAAATTTTCATTAATGAGCGCCATAGTGCATCGTTTGGCGTGTAAAGAGGGTGAAATTGAGCCAGTTCAAAATTTGGTCGACTTTATACTCATTTTTTCTTAGAATTTCGTAAGGAATTCAATGGCAAACTCCTTTTCTAAGTTTGAGCAGCGGAATTAAAGAGAGTCCATAAAATTCGCTTTTTGTAAGTTCATGTTGTAATGTAATTTGACATTTGAGCAAATCAAGAACAATCTTACTGTCTAGAAGGGACTTGAAGATAAAGTAATATATGTCATCAATGTGTATATTTTGAGTTCTTTTATTTTTTGCTATGTCTTCTAATAAATCTTCAAATAATCATCGGTTTAAGAGTTTTTGGATAAGAAGCACAACATAATTTTTCTGCAAATCACTTGAATATGATCAAAAAATAATTTTGAATTAGGTTAGATGCTAACATGTATATTTTAAAGGAATAAGTGGCATCTAAGAATTTTTGGATCAATCGGGCCCAACACCTTCATTGGTTCTCAGTTATTAAACCTTGGTCGCATGATATAACCCATATTTGAAAGGGTCTTAAGCCTATTTGAAGTGTAATTAGCCCCTTTTAAGCTCTTAATAAGCGCTCAGGCGCTGGAAACTTAGCCTTGGGCCCTTAGGGCTTGATTTTTCTGTTGATTTCTTTAGGATGCTTGAATGTCTGCTAGCTCTTTTCGATCAAGGAGCTATGTAAGTTCACCTTCAACTTCTATTTTATCAACTTCGGCCTCATAACCTCAATCAACATGTGTATTAGTGAACGGATAAAATATGGTACTAACACCCACCACATAATGTCTAGCATTTTCTAACACAAGCCTTGATCATTTTTTAAGGGCTTAAGCCCTTGACACCACCCACTAAAGGGCGTGAACCCATGTGTTGTAACTTGAGATGATTTCTGGTTGTTTAAAAACCATGCCAAGACATCTTTAAACCAACTTTAGGCCACACGCCGGCTCTTGGACTAGATAGGGCTCTCTCATATGATTTAAGAACACCAACTGCCTACTATCACTAAGCAACAATTCTAACAATTAAGCACAAAATGCTAGATTTGAAAGATAAAGAATGGGATGATTAGACTGGCAAGGTTTGATATAAAATGACGGGTGACTGGAATTAAGAAATTGTAATCCTATCAAACCAAAGTCCTAATCCTTTGGGAATTGTATCATCTAACAGAGCACAAAAGCTAATAGTGAAAGGTGGGGAAAATAAGAAGACAATTAAATCTCAAACAATATAGAAGGCAAAAGCAAACTCTACAAATCTGAGATGAAGAAAGGATGGTTTGTTGGGCATCTCAAACAATGAATCTAGCAAAAGATTAGGTGTATGGGTTGGGCATAAATTATGAATCTAACATTGATACACTTAGATTAAATAACTTGCAACCATATGTATATGTTCCTATTTAATATGACTATGTCATAAAATCAATAAACATATATGACATATGTGGTGGTCATACCAAATTCCTATCTTGAAAATATATCAATATCATTCCAAATTATCAAAGAAAAGAAAAATTACGAGAATTTGAGAAGCTTAATATGAAAAATAGAAAGAAGACAAGGTTCTGCTTAAAATGATCAATGAATTCAATACATTATTCTTCGGTGTCTCAGAGAATTACAATTGCCCTATAGGATTCATACACAACACAACCTATTGTTGCCATAAAATCCTTTGCTTGCTAAGCCTCTAATTTTCTGCTTTGAAGCTCTCGTTCTCCTTTTATAAGCCCTTTGATTTTTTTTTCTTCATTGATATTTGGCTTCAAATCTTCTCAATCCAAATCTTTCATTAATAACCTTGCAACGATCTTTAAAACAATTGATCTTGACATTTGAAGCACAGTAGAGTCGCCAATGAAATCACAGTGGAGTCGCCAGGTGAATAACCACACAGACCGTGTTTGATTCTTGTTCACATTCGAGAACCAGATCTGATCTTTATAAAACCTCGGGGAAAATATCGAACCTTCATACTTGGCAATGACGCCAAAAAGAATGTTGTAACTTGAGATGGTTTCTGGCTAGGAATCTAGGCCAAGGCATCCGTAAGATTGATTGATTTTTTTTTAAGTTAATCTATCCTAAAACCGAGTATTTTTGCTGCTTAGTTGGGCATGCATCAATAGTCTTTAAATATTTAAAGATTTTAGATTGGAAGGAAAATCATTCTATTGGAAGACAATTAAAGCTCTGGAGAATGAAAGAAAAAATAAGAGAAAACATAAACTGAAAATTAAAATAATGTATCTTCTGATATATTACCTAACTCTCGGCAAGAACAAATGATGTTTGATTATGTATCTAGACCATAATATAGTTTGAACAGAAGGAATACTTACTTTTTATTCAAAAGGAATGATAAAATGTAAACACATGTCTTCTTTATACTCACACAATATCTTTGAAGAAATATTTAACTTTTAATGATACCTTTACAATTTTATGATGGTAGTTGTTGTACTAAATCATCACAATCATGGTAGTAGATACGTTTAAGAAGAATCTAAGAGGATGAGAATAACATAAGAGAAGGAATCACATAAACTGAAACACATAAGTTTTAATCTTCAAAGCTATATGATCTTTTTAAAAACTTAAGATCGGGCCAAAAATCTCTATTTACATTGAGTTCTCATGAACATTTTTACAAGTTAGGTTGAAACCAAAATGGTTATTCGATCCTATTTCTTAGGATATTCAGACACAACAAAATATTTGGCTCCTTGAAAATAGGACAGTTGGAGGAGTGAAATCCTAATTTTCTGCATCTTCTTTAGTGAGTCATCATGTTAAGAATTGGAGGAGGAGATTCAAAATCACATCTGAAGGATAATTGAATGACTTTGTCTGCCTGAATGTGATATCCAACTTAGTGTATCTTTCATATGTAGAGGTAAGTGAAAATAAGTTTTTTGTCTACCATAAAAGATAGAAGTCATCTATGAGTAGGTCAACAATGGTTTGACCTTTTAGAATATTAGCCATATTTTGAAAATTATCATCTTTTCCCCTAGCAAGGAACAAGCTCGTTCTGTAGTTTTCATATGACAAGAATTTACTTTCTTTATCCCAATTTGAAGGTAAACCGATCTTCACTAAGTTCTCAAATTTATTGGAGAAATATTCGACACTTCTTTTTAATGCTATACATTCATTTTGAGCTTGTTGTATTAGATTCCTCTTTGTGAAAATTCTTTTAGTTTGCATCACCATTTTTGTTCTATCTGTGACACCTTTGCTTGACAATGTTTCTCTAGAGTTGGAAGTTAGAAACTTTATGATTTGAGTGGCAACTTGGGGTCTTGTTCCTAATTCATGAAATGATTTATGGATTACATCATATGCTTCATCTATCAATAACATTTCATCATCTATTATTTTGAAATAATCCCAAAGCTTGGCTACTTCATTGATGATTTCATCCCATATGAGATGTTTGGCTCCTACCAAATATGGTTTACCTGACAGTTTGCTCTTGATTTGTTCCATATCAATTAGCATTTTAGCCTTCATTTTCTGGTATTCTGCAATAACTTTGTCTTTATCTTTGATTTCTTCTTTTTTCTTTGAGATTGTTTTCTTTAAGCTTTCGATTTCAACACATTTTAGATTGAGATCTGTTAATGCCTTTGATAGTCCAGTTGTTGGATCTAGTGTCTCTACTGCTTGAAAAGAAGAAGGTCCCCCTTTTATACTTTCGATTTGTTTTTCATACATTTCAATCCGCTCTCTCATCTCTACCATCTTCTTCATAAGTTGATCTTTTTCTTCCTGGTTTGCCTGTAGTTATGGGGTCTATACATAGTCAATTCCTAGGATTTTAAGCTTTTGCTTCAACACTTGGATTTCTTTGTCCTTTGTTTTTATCAAAGCTTGTACATATGCCTCATCTTTTGGATTAGCTCCTAATTATATTATCCATTGCTCTAGCTCTTCCACTCTTCTACGTCTAGTTTTGGTAGCCAATTTTTCATTCTTTAACTGAGTCATGAGCTTATCATTTATGGCTTGAAATTTCTTGATTCCAAGATTAGCTATCATGGCATCTATGTTTATCATTTATGTAGTTTGTCTATGCAATTCAAATTTATCCAATGGATGAACAACATTTAGATCAATGGAGATGTTTGTTACTTTATTATGCCTATTTGGCTCCATGACTGCTATATTTAACCTTCCCTTCTCATAATCTACAACTGAGATCATTCTTTATCTGATATGCATCATGGTCATAGAATTTGGGAATCGTACTCTTTTTAATGCTTGCACTTGCTTTTTTTATTTCCATAAACCAATGAACCTAGTCTACCTGCTTTGATTGATCAATAGTCTATGATTCTATTTCACTTTGACTTCCCACACTTTTGAGCTTTTCTGATGATGCCATTTCTATAGTCACAACAAGGCCCTTTTTCTTTGGCATTATTTCTTCTGATAACTGTGGATCTCCTTCTTCTTCAAGTGCTTCCAATTTATGATTTTTGGTTGATCCTTCTTCCCCTGTCTCTGAATTCTTTGAGGTAGACTCTGAGGTTTTCCTTTTGTATGTATTCTCAAACTGTTGTGGTGTTTTTGTGATTGGAGACTTCACAAACTGATCAGATGCTTTACCATGGATTCGTAAAATGTTCTGCACATCTTGCCAACTGTCCTGATATGCCAATAACTCCAATTTCTCTTTTTGCTGATGTTGATAAGGGGTCTTCCCATGTGAGATTATTTTTGAAGAAATTATACCATGAGGGTCATAATTCCATGGCTCTCCCTATTGACATCCTAAAGTTGAAAGAATATTTTTTGTTACGTGCAATGTTGATCTGGTATTGACAATAAAATGACCTATCTCCTTCTTTAATTTGAAAGTTACCTTATATTTATTTGGCACAAAGTGAATTTTATCTGAGTTCAATATTTGCCTAACATATTCAATAGAAAAAACTCTTGGAGTCAAGAAAACAGGTAACAGGAAAAGAGAAAGTTGACAACCATAGATTCTGATTTTATTATGATGTTCAAAGATATACCAGTCTCCCACTCTTTTGTTTGGGCTTCACTGTAATAGTTTTTTGCACTCGGGAAAGATTCTAGGGGGAGCTTCATTGTGTGAACTAGATAATACCGATATCTGAAGCTTCTAAGAGATTAAAATTCAGAGAGTTGGTAGTGGATTTGGTCTACTAAGAACTGGGCATAATTAAATTTAGTAATGGGTTTGGTTGTAATTGGGAAAATCAAAACCATGATCCCTAACATAAACTCATCAACTGTCAAATCATCCTTTTCCCCCAAAATCATAGAAATATTTTTTTGGGAAGTTTCAGGAAATAGACTGGATTTAATGGCAATGTTATCATCCGGAACATCAAGATTTTTACAATGATACAATTGTAATAAGGTAACTTTTTTTTTTTTTTTTGGTTTCGATTCTTTGAAACTTTTGACTGTTATAAACTCATTTAATGGTTCACTATCAGGTATTTGTTATCACTCTGTAATTTCTTTGGGATGTATCAAAGAAGCCTGGAGGTAACCACAAACCAACTTGTAGGTTGGAATCTAGTCCTTCCAACCTAGAGAGGGCTCTCTCACGTATTTTCAATGAAATTAGAGGCTAGGTCTTTATTAAAAGAGAAAATTTATGAAGTTGTTGGCCAAAGGAAAAGGAAATCCATTGGGCATGGAGTCCAAATAATACAAATGATAAATATCAGTGACTGGTTGATGAGTATTCCAGGGAACAAAGGCAAGGTAGACAATGTTCTATAGTGAATATATCAGTTATAACACGGTAGTAGAAATGACGAAATCAACAATCCATTATATCAAGAGCATCTAGCTATGGATGAATTCTTGATATAACTTTAGAGGAATAATAGACAATGGAAAATTGCTATGAAAAGAGCACCAAAGTAAAGATGAATTTTGAACATACAATCTAAGCAAAATGAATAAGTATTTAACTGCACATGAGATGGACCTTCTAACAAGGATGAATTCCAAACATATATCAATTTAAATACTAGAAGAATTATATAGAAATAATAAACAGAGAAAAAATATCACATAAGAAAACACATATTGTAAAACATCATCGACATTAATCTTTGCTATGAAAACACTATGTACTTATGTACTGATATCTTATTAAGCTCATAAATAAAATAAAAATCCAATACAAAAGAGTTTCCGTCTCTCCAGTCCCCCTTTAGTCAATCAAAATTACAAATATATATAGAAAAGACTCTTCCCCAAGCTGAGGAGGTCGCTCTCAACTCCTTCCCAAAGTTGGATCTGGTTACAAAATTATAGCAACATGTTTAGAACTGTCTGCTAGGAAATAAGAATCAAATTTCTGGAAAATAGGTTGTAAATATCCATTCGAATATTCCAAAACATGAAACCTGTGAAGAAATTGAGAGAGGTTTTTGTGAATGGGCTTGTTCTTGACAAAAGCCTCTTTCAGTTTTTGAAAATTCCTCTCCAGAGTCTCGAGATCCGCGCCCAAAGATAATGACTAAAACAAGAAATCATTAAATGTTTAAATATGAAAAATAGGTTGTAAAGATCCATTCGAATATTCCAAACCATGATACTTGTGAAGAAACCGAGAAAGGTTTTTGTGAAAGGTCTTGTGCTTGACAAAAGCCTCTTTTAATTTTCAAATATGCCATTTCATTTGGTCAGAAACTAATTTTGAAGTTGACTACAAAAACAGTCATTTCCAGAACTTGCGGAGCGAGGTTCCTTTTGACATTTTCTTCTATTGTTTGGCTTTGATTGATAGATGAATGATCTAGAATCGGATCTAGGAGGCTTCCAGGTCTAGAAAAGACTCAAAAACCAAAGTTCCTGGAATCAGACGAAACCAATTCCTTTGCGTCCGACTCGTCGCGCTGATTCTGACAGTATATTTACTTTCGCAAACGGACGTTGTATGCGAGAGTTATCGCACTCTGATCGTTTTCCCAAACTACTAAAAAGTCAACAGTCAAACTGGAAAAAGTCAATGCTGATGTTATCATGACATCACCATGCTAACATCAACATATTGACATGTGGCAGCACAACAGAGGGGTGACTGGACAATGACAGGGACCAATAGCATGTTGACATGTGGCATTGTGGAACTTATCCACTATCTATTATAATATGCTATGTTCCTTGATTAAACTATGCTAGGAGCTACTAGGTTGACGCTCTTATGCCCGAGCTACTATAAGACCAAGACAAAAGCTAGATTAATTAGTAAACCTTTCCAAACCTAAAAATGAACTTGAACTAATTGTTCTATAGTAATAAGAGCACAAAATTCCAATCTTGCATATGCTCTTCCCATGTTATACTGAAAACCAAACCATAATTCAAGAATACTAAAACACACTCATCCAATCAAGGTCTGAGCACATCATTCATTAGCCTCATGAATGTAGCAGGTGCATTGGTTAAACCAAATGGCATAACTAACCACTCATAAAGATCTTGCTTGGTCTTAAAGGTTCTTTTCCAGATGTATTTGTATTTCATTCTAACTTGTATATTGAAAGCAAATAATATATGCCATGAAATGGATACCTATTCTTAAACATAATCTTGGTCAAGGCATAGTAGTCAATGCACATTCTTTGGAACCTGGGCTGCCACGTGGCACCATAGGAGCTCATGGGGTTCGACCCCATGACCTATTGGTTGACCAAAGCTTTGAAAAATGACCAAATGCCAACGCGCCCACACCATTTGTTGTAATTTAAAACCCACTTTATTATTAATAAAATGTATGCATTAAGTGTTGGGCGGAAAGGGTCTNAAACCTTTCCAAACCTAAAAATGAACTTGAACTAATTGTTCTATAGTAATAAGAGCACAAAATTCCAATCTTGCATATGCTCTTCCCATGTTATACTGAAAACCAAACCATAATTCAAGAATACTAAAACACACTCATCCAATCAAGGTCTGAGCACATCATTCATTAGCCTCATGAATGTAGCAGGTGCATTGGTTAAACCAAATGGCATAACTAACCACTCATAAAGATCTTGCTTGGTCTTAAAGGTTCTTTTCCAGATGTATTTGTATTTCATTCTAACTTGTATATTGAAAGCAAATAATATATGCCATGAAATGGATACCTATTCTTAAACATAATCTTGGTCAAGGCATAGTAGTCAATGCACATTCTTTGGAACCTGGGCTGCCACGTGGCACCATAGGAGCTCATGGGGTTCGACCCCATGACCTATTGGTTGACCAAAGCTTTGAAAAATGACCAAATGCCAACGCGCCCACACCATTTGTTGTAATTTAAAACCCACTTTATTATTAATAAAATGTATGCATTAAGTGTTGGGCGGAAAGGGTCTGGGGCTAAGTCCTAGCCCATGGTTTAATTGTTGTTACATATAACCACAGGGGCACGGGCGCCATGTATGTAACCACCAGTGCGCATTGTTAGCACCTTCCACCAAATGTTTCGGGGGCTGGAACCTTGGGGGTAGGCGCACCCTAAGGGCGCGGTCCTATACATAGATGCATGTGACCTCAATCTAGAGTGCGCACCCATCCCTAGGGGATAATTTTGATATTTTGTTACACATGTGGGTTTTTAACCATATGTGTTGGATTTTTATTGATTTTCAGGCCTGTTAATGGAGATTTTGGCCATTTTTGGGAGATATTGAGCTCTTTTTGAGCCCAAATTTTGGGAGGAAGTTGGGGAAGGATAACCAACTTCATATCTATATAAACCAGGCTTGTTTGAGGCCATAGAGGACATTCAGATCAGAGTTATGTTGAATCAAAGCAAAGCCAAAGCCATTTTTATGCAGGGAAGCTGTTGAGGAGCAGACGCTTGCGGGCCATTTCTGGGAGCTACACTCCGTCTTTTTTAGTGTCGTCAGTTGTGTTGGATTTCTAAGGTTGAGAAGAACACATTAAGACTAGTATGAGATCCATTTGTTGTACTTTTGTTGTACTTTGCAAGCATTGAAGAATTAATAAAGAAGCCTCCCCCACTGAGACAAAGGCCCGAAGACGTAGGCAATTTTGTGTCGAACTCCGTTATCAATTCTCTTGTTATGGTTTTCTATTCTTATTGCTTCAGTACATATTTGTATATTGTCTTTTGGCTGCTGTGTTTCCTCATTAAATTCATCCTCTTTCATTCAACTTCTTAAATGGTTAATGAACACATGCAATTAATAACTCAACCATAGTCATTAAAAGATATTTTCAGATCAATGAAGGTCACTGATTGATAGTTTGACACTTGAGATGATGATAAGTAGCCCTAGGACCACTTCATTACCCTTTCAAACACCAACTTGGCCAAAATTGCAAATGTTTTTACAAAAATTTACATGTGCTAATAGGTTCAATGGCCATCTCATCATTTCAGTAATAGTCTGAGGAGTTTATTCAGTGAGGACAGACCCAACTGTGGAAATTATAGTACTTTTGGATTCGACATAATTTGCATCGCACCAAACTACAAATTTTGGGAAATGATATACCGAGGGTACTAAAATTTTTGCTAAATCAGAGTCCCAAGCATAGTAATGGTCAAATAGATTCCTAAAACCCCAGTTTTCCTGCTGGATAACTCAAAAGGGTCAAATGAAAATACAAGATAAAAAATATCCTTATCTTCTTCGACCAAATCTTCCTCTACAATGTTCATATTTTTCTTAGTTTCCACGGGCCGAGGAGACTGCATTTTGATAATAAAAACAAGAAGGGTGAGTAGGTTTTGAATTACCCATGGAGGATGACGAATGGAACAAGTCTCGAGCTGGAGTGATGACAAAGGATTGTGCAGGAACAGTTAACGAGCGACTGAATCTTTGCAAATTCAAAATAAACCAAATGTTTACCTTTACCCCCTTTTTAAATCGAAAATGAATACATGTCAAATTGTGATTGGTGAAAAATTAATCAAAAATAAAATTTATAAACCTTTTACCTTTTTTGTCGCCTGATGTCATGCTGGACACGTGTTGACCCCATGTTGATTGCGGGAGAGGGGGGTTCGGGTGTTGTTAGGCTAACCACAAGCCCCAGGGGCCACAATTTACGAATGAGTGCCACGTCAAAAGTGATTTAACTCAGGTTGTGTTTTGTGCCACCCCCCCCATATGTTAAATGTCAAGCACGCGGGGAGCGGGGGGCAATCCATTGCGGACCATAGATCTGATGGTAGGAGCACATGATTAAATCTGTGAGCAACATGCATTTTATTAGTTTTGTCATTTAATGTTTTAGTTACTTGGTTTCTAGATAGTTTGATGATATGACTCTAGGTGTTTTGGAATAAGGCAACCCATATTTTTGGCTTGTTGCATTATGATTGTGGGTGTTTTGGACTAGGGTTTCCCATATATTTTTTGTTTTTTACATCATGCTTGTGGAGATTGCTTTTGATGCTCACCTATTTGTATTAAATCCTTGTATAAATAGTTAATATTAATAGTCATAGAAATCTTTAATTCAAAAATACTTATTGCCTAGAAAAATGAAAACCCTCATCTAAGAACTTAAAGATGTGGTGAGTATGAAGGTATGCCATAAGATAGAATTCCTTTGTTGTTATCTCATTTCAAGAATGATATCTAATCTCAAAAAGAGTATCAAAGCAATAATAAATAATATTTGGAAAAGCGTTAATAGCATTTATCAGAATGTTTTCATAATCATATATTTGTGCCTATTGATGCTTATGTTTTGTCATTGTGGTATAATATAATATAATGTGGTGAAGACATTCATTATACCTACCTGATATTTAATTTGCATGGAAATTTTGTCTGCTCATCTCGTTGTTGTTTAGGCAGGGAGCAATTGTTTAGGAAATACAAACCATACAAACATTGATTTGTAGTTTTCATTAATAAACTAATTCAAAGACAAATAAATAATTGTTGAAAAATGATTTAAAAAAAAATTAAAAAATTATGTTATAAAAACAACGACCTTCTTATTAATGTTGCTTATAATTTAGGACGTTTGATAGCCAATGACAAATTATACTAATGTTATGACCTGATTATTCTTGATCTTGAACGTGGCAAGCCTCAACATGCATGCACGTTGTGTTGGTCTTGAACGTGGTTAGCCTGGACATGCATGCTTCCTTGGTAGTTGTGAGGCAATGGGAGACCATCTGCAAGCACTGGAAAAATAAATAAATTACACCAAGGAGTTCTTGAGTTAAGAACAAATAAATTACACCCTTGACAAAACTACATTGTTAGAATATGAGTTCTTGAGTTAATTACATTTGAGTTTCCTAAAATTGCATGCAACTCAATAATAGTTTGCTCTTCTTCTTATGTAAATGAGCCTCGCTTGACATAGCGCATAATGTTGATTAATTGGGTTGGTTGTCATTGATGTCAACCCTTGAAGAAAGTATGGTAGCAAAATCCGATAACACAAAGGTTTGGGTAATGGACCAAAGTTTGTTTGATGGATAATGGTATGAGTTTTGATATATTTGCAGGTAAGACTATTCTATATGGATAGTACATGTCATGTCATTTCCGGTGGTATGTGGAACGTGACATAACTCCTTACGGTTAGAGAGTTATGACCATGTGAAGTTAGAGAACCCTCATGAGTCATCTAGAAGCCCAAACAAGTTAAAGTGTTTGCAAAATAAATTATTTAAATAATAATGTTAATGGAGAACTCCCTAAAATAAGGAAAGTGGGATGCTACATGAAAGTATAAATAAGAGGCAAGACTCTCTCATTTAATCACACCTGAATATCATTAAATATCTATTTTTGTGAAAGGTTATTTGGGAAGGTATTATTGATAGAGAAAAATTGCAGCAGAAAAAGTGTGGCGGAAAAAGTGCGGCAGGAAAAGTGCGGTAGAAAAAGTGCGGGAGGAAAAGTGCGGAGAAAAAGTGCGGCAGAAAAACCGCGGTAGAAAAAGTGCGGCAGAAAAATCACGGCAGAAAAATCACAGCAGAAAATTCACGACATAAAAAGTGAGGAAGAAAAATCACGGCAGAAAAAGTGCGACAGAAAAATCGCGGAAACAACATGGTTGGGGACTATTTATGAGAGATATGACACATCTTGTTTGAGGTTATTGGTACAGGTTGTTATAGGTTGATTACAGGTTGATTGGTACAGGTCTACATCAATATATCTCACAGTGATAGTGTGACACTGGTTCCATCATTCTACTTCTACGTCAGGGCGGTTGGACGGGGCAAGAACAGGTGGTTGTAGCCACCTTCCGGTTTTAGCTGGAGAACATATGGGGTTGTATCCTCCTTCTGGTTGTAGCTAGAGAATTGGGGAGTTGGAGCTTCCCTCAGGTTGTAGTTTGAGAAACTAGGGGGTTGGACCCTCCTTCCAGTTGTAGCTGGAAAACAAAGGAAGTTGGTGCTTCCAATGAATGTAATTCTTAAAGACATATAAGAAAAAAAATTATGTGGTTTTCTCCCCTTTTGGGTTTCCACGTAAAACATCGGTGTACTGTGTATGCGTGTGATTGATCATTTGTTCATTGTTTATTTACTCTACAACTATTGGATGATAATGCTACATTGATATAACATTTGAATTTTATGGTGAAAAAATATTAAATTTATCTATTACTGATTCACCCCCCCTCTCAGTAATCCAACAATTGGTATCAGAGTAGGTTCCTTTAGAAATCATTTTAACCATTGGAAGGTAGATCATGGAGAGCAACAACATGTATAAAAATGGAATACCACAATTTGATGGACAAAAGTATGCATTTTGGAGCAGAAGGATGAAAACATATATATAGGCACAAGGATTTGAAATTTGGTAATCAGTTGTAGACGAATACAAAGAACTAGCAGTTCCACAGACAAATGAAAGAGCAATGAAACTCGGGCAAAATAATTCCAAAGCCACAAATGCACTTCTGAATGGTCTTTGTGAATCCGTATCGTATACACCAAAGTTATACATTGTAAATCCACTAAGAGATTTGGGACAAGCTCCAAAATATTTATGAAGGAGATTCAAAAGTCAAAGCAACAAAATTTCAAACTTGCAGAGGTCAGTTCGAGCAACTAAAGATGAAGGAAGATGAGAATATTGCAGTTTACTTCTTACGAGTCGATGAAACAGTAAATGCAATCATAGGATTGGGAGAAGAAATTAAAGAATCTGTAATTGTTCAAAAGGTACTAAGATCTATTCCTATGAGATTCGATCCTAAGATATCAATACTAGAAGAAAGCGCAGATCTAGACTCAATAAGCATGGATGAACTACATGGAATCTTCACAGCATATGAAATGAGAACTGAAAAGGAAAATCCAGATATAAAAGAAACAACTTTCAAAGCATCCAAAAGGCCAAAGCAAAAGGGAAATAAAAAAGAAAAAGAACATAGCAACAACAGTGACATCTCAGAAGATGATGAAGAAATGACCAACTTTGTTAGAAGATTGAATAAGGGAACCAACGACATATATAAAGGTAAGTTTCCATTGATTTATTTTAATTGTGATGGTATTGGTCAATTTGCTAACAAATGTCCTCATAAGAAAAATAAGAGGAATGATGAAGATTACTCAAATAGCAAAAAACATACAAAGGCAAAAGAACCACAAAGAAAGCTTTCAAGAAAAGTTTATGCACCAAAGGAGACATCTCCTCATCAGATGAAGATGAAGTCAGTGACAGTGAGACAGAAAGAGTTATATTCATGGCAGTAGAAGACTCTAACAAAGAAGACACCGAAGAAGAATATGAAGAGGCCGAAGAAGAATATGAAGAGGCAAAATTTGACTACCAAGAAGAATTGTTGTGTGCCATAGAAGTTATAAGAAGAGAGAAGAAGAAAAACAAGAAGCTACAAGTGGAACTAGACAAGAAAGAAGACACTTATGAACTAGAAGAAATGATCACAAATTTGAAGTTTCAAATAGAAGAAGATAAAAGAATTGAAGAAGCACTCAAAGAACATCTAGATGAAAGAGATAGGATCATTGGAAATTTAGAAGCAGAGATTGTCACATTAAGAAAGGGTCTTCAAAAGAAAAATATGCTAAACAACTCAAGAGTTTTGGATGACATTATCAGCAGTCAAAAACCTCATCATGACAAGTCCATACTTGGATACAATCAAACAGAAAAGGAATCAAGCTCCAAAACAACAGAACAAGAAACATATCCAAAAAGCTATGCAAAAACAATCAAAGGGGAAATGAATATCTACAAGGAATATTACAGGGACACTCCTCCATCGAGAAGATTCAGATTTCAGAATCAACAACCGACAAATAGGCCTCGGGAAGAAGGTTGATTCAGAAGAGCAACTCCTTTCAGAAGATCTTCAACTCCCAGATATCAAACTATTTTTTTTGGTTTATGTTATGTATGTAATAATTTTGGACATAAAGCTATGAATTGCAGAGCTAGCAGCAGGAACATAAACAACTTTAAAATTCATACACAAAAGGGTTATCCAACAAGCCCTAGTGAAACACAGAGAATAAGTTACAACAGGTTTGAATCATTGAGCACCGAAGTGGAATGTTACAAGTGTAACAACTTTGGACACATGGACAAAGATTGCAGAATGATAGTTCCTCCTAGAGAACCACAATAGAACAACAACAATCACATACAAGAACCTCAGAAGAGAACATGGATAAGAAAACAAAATCAATATAGCAATGAAGAATGCACACTCGCTCTACAAGATAAGAAAAAGAAATGTGGTTGGTATGTTGACAATGGCTCTTCAAAACACATGACAGGTGATAAAGGTAGGTTTCTTACATTAATAAATTAAAGAGATGGATCAGTCTCCTTCGGAAATGATGATTCAACTAAAATCATTGGAAAAGGCACAATCATAATTGGAAACAAGAATAACAAGGCAAAAAATGTTCTAATAGTAGTATATATGAAACATAATCTTCTAAGTGTGAGTCAAATGTGTGACCAAGGTCATAAAGTTACTTTCGATTCACAAAAGTGCGAGATAAGAAAATAAGGTTCAGGAAAATTGATTGCAACAGCTGCAAGAACTTCAAGCAACATATATGTACTAAGTGAAATTGGAAATGAAAAGTGTTGTCTAGAAAAGGAAGATGAAAGTTGGCTATGGGCAAAAGAATGGGTCACATAGACTTTGATAACCTTGTCAAAGTCAGCAAAAATGAAGCAGTTAGAGAAATGCCCCAGATTACGAAACCAACCAACACTTTATGCAAACATTGTCAACAAGGAAAACAAACAAAGACCAGGTTTAAATAAAAAGAATATTCAATGACAAGACCATTGGAAATTGTGCATACTGATCTAGTTGGACCAACTACAAAAAAGGGTTTTAAATGTGAGAAATAATTTATGTTATTAGTTGATGATTATACAAGAATGACTGCAATTTTCTTTCTTAGGAATAAGTTAGAAGCTTTTGAAAACTTCAAGTTCTACAAGGAAATGGTTGAAAATGAAATGGATTCAAAAATCAAATGTTTGAGATCTGATAATGGAGGAGAGTTCACTTCAAAGGAATTTATGGACAACTGCACCAGACATGGAATAAAAAGACAATTCTCTGTTGCTAGGACACCTCAACATAATTTTGTTGTTGAAAGAAAGAACAAGACAGTACAGGAAATGGCTCGAACAATGTTAATGGATTCCAAATTGACAGATATCTTTTGGACACATGCAGTGCATACAATGGTTCTCATTCAAAACAAAGTAATGCTCAGAAACACCACTGACAAAACTCCCTACGAGCTATGGAAATGAAGACCAACAAATGTGAAACACTTCAAAGTATTTGGAAGCAAATGCTACATCAAAAGAGAAGATGGAAGAATGAGAAAGTTTGACTCTCGTGTGGACAAAGGAGTACTTGTTCATTAGTCAAGTATAAGGAAAGCATACAAGTGTTACAATTTGAGGTTGAACAAAGTTGTGGAAAGAATCAATGTAACAATTGACGAAATAGGTGGACGAGAATTAAAGGAAGAAGAAAATGAATCAATGGAACAACTTTACGAAGAAGAAGCAGAAGATGAAGAAGAAGTAGAAGGAGAAGATGAAGAGGATCAGATAGAAGTAGAAGAGAAAGTTCAACAAGTGCCTCCAAAGACACCTAGAAAAGGAGTACAGAAGAATCATCCTTAAGATCAGATTATCGGAAACAAAGATGCAGGAGTTGAGACTAGAAGAAGAATCCATTCACTAGAACAAACACACCTAGCACTCTCATCTACGATTGAACCAAATAGTTTTGAAGAGGCCAGCAAGGATGAATTTTGGAATAAGGCCATGGATGAAGAATTGGATCAAATAGAGAAGAATGACACTTGGGAATTGGTTCCAAGACCAAAGAATAAGAATGTGATTGACACAAAGTGGGTATTCAGAAATAAATTAAATGAATATGGACATGTTACAAGGAACAAAGCTAGATTTATATGTAAAGGATACACACAGGTTGAAGGAATTGAATTTGAAGATACATTTGCTCCAGTTGCCAGAATGGAAGCAATCTGATTGCTCCTAGATTATGCATGCTCCAAGAATGTTAAAGTGTATCAGATGGACATGAAATAAGCTTTTCTGAACGGGAAACTTGAAGAAGAAGTCTACATTGAACAACCAGAAGGATTTCAATTGTTAGAGAACGCAGATTATGTGTGTAAATTGAAGAAGATCTTGTATGGTCTAAAATAGTCTCCTAGAGCATGGTACTCTAGACTGGATAAATATCTACAACAGGCAGGGTTCAGAAAAGGAAGTGCAGACAACAACCTCTACATCAAGGTAACTCAAGATAGTATTTTATTAATTGAAGTTTATGTTGATGATATTATTTTTGGAAGTACTGATGATAGGCTAAGCCATAAGTTTGCAAAGGATACGCAAAATGAATTTGAAATGTCATTACTTGGAGAATCATCCTTCTTTCCAGGTCTTCAGATACGTCAAAGCAACCAATGAATTTTTATTTCTCAATATAAGTATATTAGAGAAATGCTAAAGAGGTTCGGAATGGAAGATTTCAAACCAGTTACCACTCCTATGCAAACCAGTTGCAAGTTGAGAAAAGATGACGATTCAAAGTCTACAGACCATAGGCAATATAGGTCAATGATTGGTAGCTTACTATATGTGACAACATCCATACCAGATGTAATGCAAGCAGTTGGACATGTGGCACAATTTCAAGCAGCACCAAAGGAATCACATGTATTAGTAGTGAAGAGGATTTTCATATATCTCAAAGGAACAAAATAGTTTGGATTATGTTATCCAAATGGAAAGGATCTATCACTTATTGCCTACACAGATGTAGATTGGGCAGGTTGCATTGATGACCGATGAAGCACCAGTGGAGAAACGTTCTACTTGGGTGAGTGTTTAGTATCGTGATTAAGTAAGAATCAACCATCAATATCCTTATCTACAGCCGAGGCAAAGTATATTGTAGCAACATCATGTTGTACACAGATTCTATGGATGAAACAAACTCTGACATATATACAGTTTGAGTATGATGAGCCCATTCCAATCTATTGTGATAATACAAGCGCCATCAATATCTCAAAGAACACGGTGATACACTCCAAGACAAAGCACATTCCAATCAAGTATCACTTTCAATGGGAACAAGTTGCAGAGAAGAACATCAGAGTTGAATATGTGGGCACAAAAGAACAAGTGTTAGACATATTTACAAAACCGCTTCCAAGAGAAGCCTTTGAGTATCTTCGCCATAAACTCAGAGTAATTTCTACTCCAAAATGAATGCTTTTGAATACTTATCTTATATGTCTTATATCTACACGAGGAAGCACCATAAAGAGGACAATTCAGTTAGGGGGAGAAACCCTGAATGGAAATATACCTTTTCCATTGATGACAAAGGGGGAGAGATTTATCAGATGCAGAGCACAAAGACATGGTTCCAGTGGGAGCGATGGTCACAGGGGGAGCATGAGTGATATGAATTCAATATTGCATGACATGAATTCAATATTGCATCAGAGTGTTTCCGTCAATGCCAAAGGGGGAGATTATTGATTAATTGGGTTGGTTGTCATTGATTTCAACCCTTGAAGAAAGTCTGGTAGCAAATTTCGATAGCACAAAGGTTTGGGTAATGGACCCAAGTTTGTTTTATGGAAAATGGTATGAGTTTTGATATATTTGTAGGTAAGACTATTCTAGGTGGATAGTGCATGTCATGTCATTTCCGGTGGTATGTGGAACATCACATAACTCCTCACGGTTAGAGAGTTCTGGCCATGTGAAGTTGGAGAACCCTCATGAGTCATCTATAAGCCCAAAAAAGTTAAAGTGTTTGCAAAAGAAATTATTTAAATAATAAAGTTAATGGAGAACTCCCTAAAATAAGG